>MU185314.1:32230-116850 GCA_016904865.1 Pissodes strobi
TTACCAATCGCTAGTCTAATTTTACCGTGATAAATTTCTAATTGGTTGCCATGGTAACCGACTTGTCAACGTCAATTGTTAATTTTTAAAATCTTTATCTAAATACCAAATATTAAATCTCTAAGTCGTACGATTGACGAATCATGACGATTTTTTACTTTTTTTTGGTTACCATAGCAACCAGTTATTTAGTATCAAATTAGGCTTCATAAACAATCCTAAGTACCATACTATATGCTTTATTAGTGATATACATATTATTAATTGGTTGCCATGGTAACCGACTTGTCAACGTCAATCGTTAATTTTTTTTAATCTTAACCTAAATACCAAATATAAAATCTCTAAGTCGTACGAATGACGAATTATGACAATTTTTTACTTTTTTTGGTTACCATAGCAACCAATTTTTTAGTATCAAATTAGGCTTCATAATCAATGTTAAGTACCATACTATATCTTTTATTAGTGATATACATATCATTAATTGGTTGCTATGGTAACCATGTTGTCAACAAAAAATGCTAACATACTTTCACAACTACTTATAAATTGACATCGATAAAAGAAAAGTTGGTCCTTGTTTACACGTACAAAATGCCAAAAAACGTTAACTTGTCCTGTTTTCACACCCTGTATATTAACACATCGTAACCAAAATCAATAGACTTCGATGGTTCTTGAACCTCTATCTATATGCCAAATTTCAAGTTGCGACCCGTAAATGCCTATAAACCATAACTTGCCCTGTTTTCACACCCTGTACATTAACCGATCGGAACCAATATTAATAGGCTTCGAGGGTTTGTGAACCTCTACCTCTATGCCAAATGTCAAGTCGCTATCTTCAAAATTGCGACCTGTAAATGCCAAAAAAACGGTAACTTTTCCTGTTTTCACACCCGGTATATTAACCGATCGTAACCAAACTCAATAGGCGTCGAGGGTTTGTGGACCTCTAACACTATGCCAAATTTCAAGTCGCTATCTTCAAAATTGCGACCTGTAAATGCCAAAAAACCGTATCTTGTCGTGTTTTCACACCCTGTATATTAACCGATCGTAACCAAAATCATTAGGCTTCGAGGGTTTGTTGACCTCTACCTCTATGCCAAATTTCAGGTCGATATCTTCAAAATTGCGACCTGTAAATGCCAAAAAACGGTAACTTGTCCTGTTTTCACACCCTGTATAACCATTAGAGCAAAAGAGCAAAGGGACAAAAATACGTGTCTTACCGAATACTTTTATTTGACATAAAAAAAGAATTTTATTCTTATTTACACGGACAAAAATGCCAAAAAACGGCAACTTGTCCTGTTTTCACACCCTGTATATCAACCGATCGTAACGAAAATCAATATGTTCTGAGGGTTTGTGGAGCTCTACCTCTGTGCCGAATTTCAAGTTGCTATCTTGAAAATTGCGACCTGTAAATGCCAAAAAACGGCAACTTGTCCTGTTTGCACACCCTGTATAACAATTCGAGCAAAGAGCAAATAGAGGAAATACGTGTCATACCGAATACTTTCATTTGACATAAAAAAAAAGAAAAGTTGGTCCTTGTTTGCACGGTCAAAAATGCAAAAAAACGGTAACTTGTCCTGTTTTCACACCCTGTATATTTACCGATCGTAACCAAAATCAATAGGTTCCGAGGGTTCATGAACCTCTACCTCTATGCCAAATTTCAAGTCGCTATCTTCAAAATTGCGACCTGTGGTCGATCCCATCACATACACACACACACACAAAAAGTCCGTTATAAAGCCCTATAGAAAGCCCTATATTATAGATAAGGGCTTTCTAACAAGTTCGAAACGGAATCGCGCTTCAAATTGAGAATGTAATACAAGGACCAGCAGATGTAACAAAACTGAGCTTACAAAAATTGTGAATAATAGGAATAATGGTATAAACTTACAGGGAAAAATTAATATACTGACAATTTAATTTACTTGTTCATGAACAAAAATACGGCCTGGATGAATATGTTCACATATCAAAATAAAAATACTAATCCAAAAAATGAATCATACAAAGTCAAAAAAAAATTATACCATATTGCATTGCCAAGTTAATGTAATTGTAACGATATGATTGAATACTTAATGATGAACATAAAATAAAATTTGCTAGAACATAAAAGCTTAATCAGTCTCGTCAGTATTGTCAGTCAGAACAAAAGTCAGAGATACGTTCTTCATCCTCGTCATCTTCTTCAATAGTAATTGCAAGTGGCGTATTGTCAGAGGCATCACACACTCAACCATACCATTTCAATTACATTAAACTGGCAATGGTATGGTGGCAATGTCCTAAATGTTTAACATATTCATCAAGGAAGTATTTTTTTTCACTAGGGCTGTATCTGCGTGCCACACTTCATATTTGATCTTTCATGGCTTTTTCTGGGAAGTCAATATTCTCTTTCTTCAACCATTCGATCACTCTACTTTGTCTAAGATTTTTTCGGGATTTCTTCTAATAAACCAGAATGGTATCCTGCATCGTCCATGATTATGAATGACTTTGGTGGAAGATTCGGAACCAGCTGAGTTTTAAACTAGTGTTCGGAGTATTTCCTGTTCATATTTTCATGATAATCCTCCGCCTTTAATCCACTTTTATTAATTATGCGCCTTTGATGAAGCCATCTTTGGTTCCGGCGTGGACCACAATATAACGATGACCTTAAAAAATAAAAGATAACTGAGTTCTTCTTAAAAATCAAAAATACTCGAAATCATTCTACCAGAACATAAATTTAATATAATTAATAAGTAATGTTCCATGCACATATCACATAGAGTCACATGTCACATTCCCTCATATTGCCTTACTTATGAATTTTTTTAGCGAAAAAAAAATCAAAAATCATTTGAATTGTTTGAGAGCTACGGAGCTTTATAAGGTCTCCTAGAAAATCACAGCGGAACAATATTATAAGCTTCATAATTTGTGATAATCCTTAAATAAGTCAAATTAATATTTTGCATTCCTAGGCTATATATTGTTTATATTGCTTCGCTGCGATTTTTTGAGAGATCCGCGAGGGGACTTTGAAGGGCTATAGCTTCCAAACTGTCCGATTAGACCTACTTTAAAAAAATCTACTTTATTTAGCTGATAAAAATATGACAGAATTATGAAGATTTACAAGGCACCAGAAAGAATAGTTTTACCTTCACCTTCACTCTTTTTTCTTAAATCCGTGTGCTTGGTGTCATCTTACCAGCTGCTACGAAATGATCCCTTACTAATGATCCAAAAAAAACTGGAGTAAAACCTTTCGGACCTAAATTTGTATTTTTGATATACTTCCTTAAAAAATTGATTCTTTTATGAACAATATCTCAGAAGTTCATCAAATATTGTTTATTATTTGATTTTTTCCACTTGAAGCCTATACTTTTGATCCATCTTCTTATGGAGTCGATAGAAAACTCAAAATATAAAATTTTTCCCAATTTGAAGTGCGATTCCGTTTCACCGTTTCGGACTTGTTCCTTTTCCAGTTGAAAAAAAGCCAATATATTTAAAATTATCAACTGCGATTGTTCATTATACCTATTATATCTGTTTTCTCGGCATTACTTAAAGATTTTCGAACAAGTTGACAAACCAATGTTTTTCATAACAGTGACGGATACTTCACATAACCAAGTATATAAAAAAAACTACTAATCATGGGACACCAATTTTTTTCAAAAGTTTGTCGTCACCGCCGCGCGCCGTTTGGAATATATTGAACAAAGAAAAACAAAAATGACGCTATTTCAAATGGGTATAATTTCGACTTTATATGCCTATTCTGGGGGACATTAAGCATTTGGAAATTAAATTCAAAATAAAAGTTGGGAAACCAACTGAAGGTATGTGCTATCCGAAAAACAACAAATATTTTAGAGAAATGTTGCGCCCATTATGTTAGCGACACAAGACGTAACACGTAGTATATAACACGTACAGCAAGTAAATATAAAAATTTAAAATATATATAATTTTAATGTTCGAATTACGAGTACCATATTGATTTAAAAATATAAAGGTTATTTAACCGTGTTATCCAACGCAAATGTTAATAGGCCTGCAAACAATAAGTAGCTGTGTTTGGTTTTTTTATTAGCAATAACTTATATTTGTGACAAAATAGTGGCTATTCGGTAGTCGGTTTCAATTATTAATAATCAAAACATTAAATGTTTAAAAATAGTAATAATATCAGTTCAAAGTCATGTACGTATAGTTAATAAATAACTTGTTCTCCAACATATTGCCATTAGCTGTAAATTTAGTATTTTGTGTTAATATAGAATGTTTCCAAATGAGAAAAATTTGTAAATAAATGCGAATTCAGCAATTTTGCTAACGCGTAGCTTTTTTCAAACATTTATAATACACTAAATATTAAACTTGAAGAAATATAATTATATGTAAAATATTGAAATGGAGCGAGGAAATTGTGTCTGTTCAAAATCCATATCATTATGAATTTTTGAAATGATTTGTGCATGTCACCTTGACTTTACATATCTCTGTAATAGTATACATTGTTCTCTTATATTATAGAGTTTGCTTTGATTCGCGTGACTATGAAAATAATTATAACTATTATTACATATTCTCCATTTTAGATAGATTCTTAGCGGAAGTGCTGGGATTCCAGTGGGTGGTATTTATGACATATGATGAATCTCACCATCATATGTCATAAATACGATGTGTTCCTAGTTTATGGATCGGAACTTCCTTACTTTGTGAGGAATTTCAAGAATTATTCTTTTCCGTATTTCTGTGTTTAGTAGTGGCAGCGAATAATAACTACGATAAGAAGATTCACTCTCCGCGGCGGCACGTCAACGGTATGTCTCCTTCCCCGCGCGAAAACTAGCATGATACTGGCATGTGTCCTTTGGACCCGGTGCACACTGGTCAAATTTCTAGGAAAGCTGGCCATAATAAGGTTTACCAGAAATAAGACATACAAGTTATTAAGTATTACACGTTTAATATATCGTGTTTTAGAGAAATAATTGTTGAATTTTTTGCTCATCATCTATATTTATATATAGGGAGTATCAATTATCACTAACGATAAAAATCATGTATAAAAATCATTTGTATGTTCATAAATCGTTTTAGAAAATGATTTTGAAAATTAAGGGCTCCTTCGTTGTAAAGAAAAGGGTTTTAAATTTTTAATTCGATGATCCAAATTTTGTTTTTGCAAAGGTTAATTCAGGAGTCTCACGAGCAAAATGAATGTTAAGCCGACGACAGAAACGCGTTGATGAGGGCCTGAAATTTTGCCATACATGTATTTCAGAGTTATCGTTTTCTTTCTTAAATTAATCTAATAGGAACGAAACTAGTAAAAAATATAGAAGCATCAGTGCAGCTGTTGTTCAAAAACACTTGCTTATATTCTGACTATCCCAAGGTAATATTAAAGCCATATTTACAAATTAAAACTAAATTATTAATTTTTATCTGCTGATTCAGCCAAAGTATTTATTACCTCTTTTTTTAATAACATCAGTCTTGCATCAGCAATAATGATTCTGCCGAAATTTAAGCTTCAGTTTCACTTATTACGATATTATGGGATTAGGGGTGGGCGACAATTATCGATTATTCGATTCACTTTTAAGAAATTACCGATTAATCGACTTATCGATTAATATTTCAGAAAATATCGATGATCGATTATATCGATTAATCAGTTATTCAGTTGTTTGCTAAAATACTAAGCGTTTAATCGATTATTCAATTTCTTGCCCACCCGGTACCGATGACTTTACAACAGATATAGCTTTTAAAATTCCAATAATTTAATAATGCGTTGAGTTAAGGGTAATTTAAATGACATTTGAAAATACTTTCAGTACAATATATGAAGCAAAAAAAAAACAGAGAAACGTAAATGCTCAAACAAGATAGCAGCAGGGAAAGCTGCGCACGTTACAAATTTAGCCAATAAGGGATCATTTGCATTTTAAGATCATTTACACAAATAGTACACTATGTAAAAATCGACGTTTCCTATTGGTTGATCCATCTCGTATTACAATATGTCTTCGTGATGCAATCAATTTCTGCCAAGAGATCTCAGGAGTGTCGTGGTGTAGAGGTTTAGACAGCTGGGTCTCACCTAGACGGCCTGAGTTCGATCCCCGTTCCTTTTTTTATTTTTTTTAAGTTTATGTTTCTAAACAGTTTTTTTCTTGATTTTGGGTACGTCTTGGATTAGTTTGGGTATGTCTTGGGTTAGTTTGGGTTAGCACCTGGTTAGTTTCTTTTCTTTGAGCCCCCGTAGCGAGCGAAGCGAGCGGAGGGCCATGCGAATTGACCAATAGGAGAGGCCGATTTTTTATAGGGCACTATTTGTGTAAAGGATCTTATAATGCTCCTCATTTCGACGCGCCATTTTCTGATAATCTGGCTTCAGTACTTCAGTTGTTGCACAATTAGGTATAACACCAACACATATCCTCAACGGAGTATTAGCACGTTAGCTGTGTAGTATATCAGTCTTTATCTTTTTATTATGTATGTGGGCAAAACTATTCGATAAGAAGGATCACTTTCCGCGGCGGCAACGATATCGGCAGGCCATGATACAAATAAAACAATCATGTTGGCAGGCGACCTTTGACGCGACGGCCATAGACCAGCTCATCCTTTTGTCAGATTAATTTTCATGCCTAAATTATATAGTCGAGTCAATATTCGATATAAGATAATATCGCTATTTGTATTGTATTACAAAATAGGAATGAAATATACAGTAAAAATATTGTGCGAAACCTTTAACCAATTTTAAAAACACCCAAAAGGCCAAAATTTAATTGAATATTAAAAGATGGGGAAAAATCGAGCAACATTTTCTTCTTGATGTCTTTTGTCAGAATATTAGTATTCGGAAATATAGTGAAATCATTAGCACAAAATCAAAATCTTTTAAATATTAGTTATTACATACCTTGAGTATTGTTATCAATAATAACTAATTAAAAACGTTAACAGATTTTTGAAACAGCCAGTTGAATACAAACTTGATCAAAATATTTATTTGGTGATAATAATAAAAAAAAACCATAACGTAAGTTTGACAGGGCGCTGCAAACAATTCAGAAGATATCAGTTGTGTTTTTCCAAAGCCAAATAGAGTGTTAGAGTGCTATAAATAATTTCGTCATAAATTTGATTAAATATACCGCAAACGAAAATATTGTTTATGGCCAGCTTTTATTTAAATTCAACCTGTGTGCGGCGAAATTCGCCGATCGTTACTAGGCAACGAAGAAATTAAACGACGATCCCTTTGTAGTGCTCTCTTGTCATTAAGTGGACCTTCTTGTCGTAGTTAATATTCGCTGGTAGTGGCAAGGTTAGCGTTTTTGCGAGGACTGGGAAGGGTAGGAGATTAGTAATAGTAAAAGAATGCCTTGCCTATGTCCAAAGTTAAAAACAGAAATTTCATCGTGTTTACTATTTGAGCAAATGTAAGAAGTGGCATTCTCTGCTTCCGTGCAGTCTGCATGGCCACATAAACAACACCATAATTAATTCGACCCAAACTCCGAGCATACTGTAGATAATTCTCTTTTTGCCGTCTGGTGTGCTTTCGTGTCATCAGTTGTCTTCTTGATAAATTATCTTTAATTCCTTTTGTTTTTCCACTTCATTATTTTCCAATTCTTCTTTTAATGGTCCTGATGTAAATAGGGTCGAGTGATGAGTTCGTCTGGCTTTAGTTTTTGTATAACCACTGACTGGTAATGCTGATATATATTAGATACGATTTAATTTTTTACCTTCACAGCTTTATTCCTATCATCGTTTAGACCAATGTCTGAAACTTCCTCTAACTGTGATTCAGATGACGACTCTTGTGATGGTGATGATAATTTGAACTAAGTTGGAGTTTAGAATCTTCGACAAAATGCACTACAACACAGTTTTATCCACAATACCGAAACAGAATTTTTGCAGTCGACGCGCGTTTCGCTAACCATGTTAGCATCATCAGAAGATGATTAAAACTCAGTAGCTGATATCTTGTTGAGACATAAGGACAGAGGAAAAAGTCGCCTGCTTGCTTTTATTAGACGTCAGCAAGGTAGTTTGATATGCTTAACCACGAGACACTGATGATAATTTAGCAGTTCATAGTTCGATGATGTTCTTCCAATTCTGTGTTTCTTCACTTGATTTTGGGAACTAAAGCCACTTCATTGTTAATATATATGGCGATATTTCCTGATAAAGCAAGTACTCAGAACAAATTCCTTTTAGATTTCAATGAAGATGCACATGTGAAATACTAGCTTGACGATATTTTCCACTGGATATCTGGGTTTATGACCTGTAGATGTTACGATGATTTGAATAACGTCACTACTTGATTAGCTTGCACATTTTCTGAGTCTCTAGTATTTGTACATTAATGGAAGCAGCAGCATCTGTATTTTACTTTTGCTATAATTGGCACTCATATTTATGATATGGCGATATAGTAACCCGTGAAAATTACAGGTACTATGAAGACTGCACCCACCAGAACTTTTGAGAGGCCAACCCTCTGTCTATTCTGTAGATGTTACGATGATCTGAATAAGTTCACTACTTGACTTACTTGCACATTTTCTGAGTCTCTAGTATTTGTACATTAACGGAAGCAGCAGCATCTGTATTTTACTTTTGCTATAATTGGCACTCATATTTATGATATGGCGATATAGTAACCCGTGGAAATTACAGGTACTATGAAGACGGCACCCACCAGAGCTTTTGAGAGGCCACCCCTCTGCCTATTCCTGGAGCATAAGACCTTGAGGGCTGCATACATACTGAAGGATCTCGATCACCTAAGAGATAACAGACCGCCATAACGAAAGCTTTTGAAAAATCTTGCCCTCTTGAGGCATCACAACAACAGCCGAAAGGAGCCACAAAAAAGAACCAGAACTCAAGCCGACTGGGAGCAATACAGCACCAATCTGCGGGAGTTTAGAAAACTAGTAAGAAGAAACAGAGAGAGGCCTGGAGGGCCTACTTTGAGGAGATCGATGATTACTAACAGACTGCACGGCTCTACAAAGTCCTCGCAAAACATAAATATTGCGACCTAGGTCTAAGGGAGGTCGGCACCACAAGAGAGTCTCGAACTGCCTATACAGACCCATTTCCCTGGTTCGTCGCCAACAGACGACAGGAACTGGCCAGACGAGACAAACTTTCAACCTGTTGATTTGGACTGGCAAAGTGCGAACTAAGTAGTCAGTGAAGAGAAAATACGATGAGCAGTACCAAGCTTCTCACCCTTCAAATCACCAGGTACTAGCCGCATCCGTCCAGCCCTATACGGGCTTAGACGAGTTACTGCCGCACTTGGTAAAGGCGTTCTGGGCATGTCTAGCGCTGCAGTACATCCCGAAGGCATGGGGAGAAGTAAGAGTGGTGTTACCAAAAGCAGGAAGGATGGATTTCACTGCCCCCAAAGCCTAGCGACCAATCAGCCTAACATCCTTTGTGTTGAAAACTCTGAAGAGGTTGTGCGAGCGATATTTGAGGGACTGCGTACTGGTCAACCGACAGCTGCATGCGTACACTTCGGGAAGATCGACCGACACGACCTTGTATTCAGCAGTGAGCCGGATCGAGAGATCGCTGGAGAATAAGGAGACCACCTTAGGTGTATTTAATGATATTAAGGTTGCGTTTGATAAAGCCACCTTTGGAAAAATCAATGCATCCTTAACAAACAGGGGCGTCCCTCCTGCTGTCAGTGGCTGGATTTTCTGTAAACCCCACGAACACGGAGATGGTGCTCTTCACCAGAAAAAGGAGGACGGAGCCACTACGGCCTCCGACCCTCCTAAACACACAATTAAATTTTGCGTCGGAGGTAAAATAACTTGAGGTCACCTTCGATGCTAAATTAACCTGGAATCTTCATTTAAAACGAATACTAAAGAAGGCACACATTTCTTATGAGCAGTATCGCAGGACCGTATGAAAAACCTAGGGGATGAAACACAGGGTCGTAATGTGGATATATGCTGCTATCATAAGACCTATGATTGCTTATGGAGGCATAGTTTGGTGGCCCAAGATCAACAAAAAACGGCACTGCTTAAGCTCAGTTAGGTACAGAGAACTGCCTGCCCAACCATAACGGCAGCCATGAGAACAACCCCAACCACAGCCACGGAAATAATGTTGTGCTTGTCGCCCCTAGCTATCTAAAGAAGGTGTTTGTCTACATTGCTAAGGCTCAGAGTCGTTGGTGTGCAACCCGGCATATAATGTAGAGAGACTAGACAGTGGCAGGGGCAGTGGGAAGACTGTCACTACTGCAGACCAATGCAGACAGCATACCTCCCAAGTTTGTCTTCGATAAACTGTATGATGTACAAATAAAACCAAATGAGACTATAACCGAAGGTGTGGTTAACATTTTCGTGGATGACTTAAAAACCCAAGAAGGAGCAAGCTGTGGAATTTACTCCCGTACCTTGCGAATTGAACTTAAATGGTCTATGAAGGGACACCCAAGCATAGTTCCAAGCATAGTTCAGTCTGAACTTGCTGCAATATCCATAGCGCCAAAATAAATTGTTCGCAGGAATACTGAGGACAAGACTATTAAAATCTACAGGGACTGTAGACAAGCACTACTGGCCTTGAAAAGTTATAAACTTAATGCCAGGTCAGTACTAGAATGCCATAATTCACTGGAGGATGCCGCCCGCAAAAACAGAATTTTTGTATGCTGGGTTCAAGAACATGCACAGTGCGAAGGTAACAAATCAGCGGATAAATTGGCTAGAAAGGCAGCCGGTTCAAACATTATGGGAGTCGGCCCTATCTTGTTTTCACTCCTGGAACTTATGCAATCGTATTCCAGACCGAATTGTTTGCGATCCTCAAATGCGAGTATGAGCACCTTCAAGAAAAGGATATTTAAATTTGTTTGGACAATTCTACAAAGTTTAAAATAGTTTCCAACTTTTTGTGGTATGATCTAGAGGTACTGGTGTAGTCTTTCATTATACACTTTTTATTAAAGTTGATGTTAATAACTTATGTTAGGGTTTGGAACCTTCGGCAAAATTCACTAAAACGGAGTTTTATCCACAATACCGAAACAGAATTATTGCACTCGACGCGCGTTTCGTTAACCATGTTAGCATAATCATGAGATGATTAAAACTGTTTTAATCATCTCTTGGTGATGCTAACATAGTTAGCGAAATGCGCGTCGAATTCAATAATTCTGCTTCGGTATTGTGGATAAAACTCCGTTTTAGTTAATAACTTAGTCCCGAATGAAAACGATAGAAACTTAATCGTGGGAAATAGCAATCCACTCTTGATAGGTTGAGGTAGGCCTGGGGAACGATGTTGCATAGTTCATAATGCGCTTTTTGTATTCCATGTCTGCGTTCTCAAATTATATCATTTCTCTGTTAGATTGATTTGACGAAGTGATAACTTTTATCAACCAACCCTTTTAGAAAAACTTGATATCTGAGATGATGAGAATTTAACAGAATTTGTTCTCATAGTTCGATGGAGTTCTTACAGGAAACCCAAATATTTGTACGTTCCTCGATCATCTATTACTTGGACGCTATGGTAAACCTACGTCACCGCTAATCAACAGCATCAATATGAGAAGATGAAGAGACCTTTGAGGAATTCCTGACTAAGTGGCTGATGGCCAGCAGCCTATTCTTGTGAAAGTTTGGCAAAACTACGCTCTCGATTCTTAAAAATTTTGATTCCCAGATTCGTGTGAAACTCTTCGGTGAATGTTTGAATTCTGTATAGTAGGATATCTAGTTTTTTTTTCTGGTTGTTGTAGATTCGATCTTAGTCGATTTTTTAAACAAACAGAGACTGGACACGGGCCGTATACATTACCATAGGAGCTAGTTCTAAAGTAAATTTGAAAATAAAACAAAAACCTTTAGCATTATATGAATATTTTAATATGATATTTTACTTGAAAACAACTTATGTTCCTAACAAAGCATAAGGTTATTAAATATAACCTTGCAGCTAGACACAGTTAAATGTGTGTTAAAGTTCCTACGGACAATAAGCTTCTATATACAATATATTTACCAATTGACGAGCAACGTTCAACCGTTGAGCAGTTTATCTTCAAACACAGGGAAAGTCACATAAAAGCACTTCTAGCATCTATATACAATGTACTTCAACGTCTTGCAAATAAGAATGACTCAAGTTGAAGTGAATTGAGAATATGCAGTAATATGCATAAATAACTTCTGATCGTAGCGCAATGGTGTCGAGAGCTTATTTTACCTTGCAGAGTAATTTGCACTGTATGAGCGTGTAAGAGAAAACTTCAATTTAAGAAGAGAGCATGACAGGGATGCTTTTGTAGAAATGCGGTTTTAATACACGCAACCAAATGTATTTTAAAACACGCTATGCTGGAACGCATAGGTAGGCTACAGTCCGAGAAATGGAAATAGTACTTATGGGAAACTTTACATTATAATAAAGCAGAGAGAATATTGGCCGAGTGCCAAAAGCGCCGTTTATTTTTCGGCTTTTGAGAGAGTGACTGTGAAATAGTGAGTTTACTTACATAGTGCCACAGGGAACGCTTACTATAGCGGGGAGCGCGGACTATCGCGACTTACTTGGGAGAGAGTCGGGGAACAAGTCTTCCATGGTCGAGTGCCACGAGGAGCGCGTACTATCGCGACTTACTTGGGAGAGAGGCGGGGAACAAGTCTTCCATAGCCGAGTGTCACGGGGATTGCGAACTATCGCGACTTAGTTGGGAGGGAGTCGGGGAACAAGTCTCCCATGATCGAGTGCCACGAGGAGGGCGTACTATCGCGACTTACTTGGGAGAGAGGGGAACAAGTCTGTTCAAGAAGGTGAGGACGCGTTCTTTCTCCCTTGGCGTGTGAACAACTTACCCCCACACCTGAAATATCCCTTCCGTAGAGGGCATATATTATAAATATAGAGAAGTTATACAAAAACTTAACATCACCGGCCGTCTAAATTAAAATTATGAATTTTAACACAAACCTGGTCGAAATCGCCTGACTAGTTTTTATAAAATTCGATTATTATAGATCGGAATTTTAGGGACGCTAAATTATAAATAATATTTTCCGGTAGTCGCTATAGGAACCACTGTTATTGGACGGATGCGTTTCTGCTTGTAGCTTGTGTTTTGAAATAAGTGGATTGTATGGTTCGAAGCAGTTCTGCTTTTAGTTAACCTGATGATGAATAAACGTTGTGACAAGAGATGGAGCTGCGAGTGTCGCCGCGAGTTTTTAAAGGGCATTGTTTGGATACATTGTTGCGATACACAGTGGCGTGGAATATTAATACAACATGAATTAAATCGCTAGATTTGAAAGCATGATCAAATGGTTTTTGAACACTGGTTTCATGCATATATCTTCTATAATAGAGTTTTATTGCAATAAAGAATCAAAGTATATATTTTCGATTGCTTAGTTGTTTTAATATAGAGTTGCCGCTCTTTTGTCTGTAGGACTGCTTTTAAGTAATGATAACATTTTAAAATCATAGTTTCTAAGACCTTGAATTATTACAGATGCAGGTGTTAATCTTTCTTTTCCTATTCTTGCTATCTTTTCTTCTGTTTCATTAATCTAATGTGATAGATTTAATATCCTGTCTTTGGGATTGATAAAAGTGGTACCATATGGTACGCAGCTGAACCTAAAGTGGAATAACTAGATTGCAAAAAACATCTGCATTGTGGATTATTATAAACTTATAATAGCCCAAGCATTATTCCTCGCCATTTTCAGTGTACAGGGTGTCCCAAATTCGAGCCTCATCATTGGGATCTCGGAAACTAGAAGAGATACGAAGTCGGTTAAATGGAGGCAAAGTTGTGCAATTTGATGCTGATCAAAATGCCATCTTAAAAGTTTAAAAATTCCGAACACTTCCGAAGATTTTTGGAAAAAACCGAATATTTGCGAATTCATTTTAATTTTTTTATGACTCTATTTGAATAGATATAACAAAATAAATTTCACATTCTCATTGCTACTTGTTCTGTTCAACAAGATGGTGTAATCAGATTTTCAAACCGACGTTTCGTCCTTGAGCTGCCATCATCAACTTTGTTTTTTTAAATACGACCCTGGATTTTTTATTACGGATTTTAAGAGCATCTAAAGTCCCAAAGCCAATAATGTATCGCACTTATTCGAAAAATTCATATTAATGGAATTTTCCATAAGACCTCATGTGTTAGAGAGACACAGAAAACATATTTTTGGTAATATTTTACCAGGAAATCATTAAAATGATTTTTTCGAACAAGTGCGATACATCATTGGTGTTGGAACATTAGAAGCTCTTAAAGTCCGTAATAAAAAATCCAGGACCGTATTTAAAAAAACAAAGTTGATTATGGCAGCTCAAAGACGAAACGTCGGTTTGAAAATCTGATAACACTATCTTGTAGAACAGAAAAAGTAGCAATGAGAATATGAAATTTATTTTATGATATCTATTCAAATAGAGTCATAAAAAAATAAAAATGAAATCGCGAATATTCGGTTTTTCTAAATATCTTCGGAAGTATTCGGATTTTTTTAACTTTTAAGGTGGCATTTTGATCAGCATCAAATTGCGCAACTTTGCCTCCATTTAACCGACCTCGTATCTCTTCTAGTTTCCGAGATGCCAATGATGAGGATCGAATTTGGGACACAGACAGACATCGATTGTTTGTAATAATCTAGATATTAATTTTTGAAACTGTTAGATTATTAGCAACGATAATGAGAATTATTTAAAGAATCTCAAGAATCTCTATAATTTTCAGCTTCATTTTTATGGGGCACAGAGGCAATTTATATTATTTTATTTGATCACACTGTTTGGTTTCCGTTCATTTTAGCTTCGAACAGAAGTCAACGATATTGAGCAACTTTTGAACGAGACAATTAATGAAGAAATCTCAAAAGAAGATCTCAGACTTCCTAGTCATGTTCATCCAATTCACTATACGCTTAAGCTTCATCCAATATTGGATGAACCAACCGAAGATAATTTTACATTTACCGGGCAAGTAACAATATTGGTAAGTATATTCCAATACTGATAATTTTTACCTTATTCAAGTAAGATAGGTATAATTGAAATGTTCAGACATATCTAGTGGTAGTAATAATAGTAACTTAGTAGTTGAGGGAAGGCGAAAAGGCCTTGGTGATAGGCCAGGGGTGTACTTGTAGGATACTCCTTTCAACTCTCTATCCCACCGCTAGTATTTCGTCGTAGTTTTATCAGGCTCAGCAATAAGGTTATTGGCCTGTCTACCCCCTTGAAACATTCTTCACTCTCTTGAGGGGGCCTGATCAGTCCGCTCGCTCTTTAATTGCCGCTATTACTTGGGCTTTAGAAAGACCTAAAAGGGAAGTGGGTCTATATAATGGCATTCATTGCATAGGCTCATTGCCACCTGGTTCTCCGTTAGTCCGTGATATACTGGCATGTCATCACTCTCTTGGACCTGCCTTCACGGCATTCCTGCACTCTTGGATCAATTAAGAGTTAGTCCTGGATACACAGACCATTCAGTGCCGTGTGACTATCAGAGCCTAATGACTACTTCCCCTTCGTTCCTTCGTCTGAACTCGTCCAGTGTTCCAACAAACTCTCTCTCCAGCAAACTTACTTTTTCACGTTTCCATTGTCCTACTGTTGGGATGGTCACTGTGTATGCTCTCTTCAATTTCAGTCTAACCTCCGGTGCTACGATTCTGTAAGAGGACAAGTATGTCTCAGTATATCCTTCGGTTCTACGATTCTGCATGAGAACAAGTTTATTACGATTCTTCTATATCCCACTGTCACATGGTTTTCATGGCTATGATAGCAGGGTTCACCGCTTTAAATTTTTACCAGCTTCAGAGCAGTGTCCTTATGCTCCACCGAGTTGTACGCAATATTCGGCCTAATGACTGTAGTATACAGCAAGTGCACGACCTTTGGGCCACCGCCCGGCCACAGGTCAAAAGACCAACTGGCTTTTAACAGTCCCTTTCAAAACAGTCGCCCCTCTCGATCTACACCCAGTTATTATCGTATCTTACCTCTTTGTGTCTTTTACCTTCTTGTGTAGACATATCTCCGATGTCCTGTAGGGGTACCAGAGCCTCTGACAGAGGCTGTGGTGGTTCGTGATGTAAAAAACATGTAAACCCTTTATTACACATCATAAATAATGTTCGACTAACTACATAGCTATCAAAGATACAAAATACGAGTTTAATATCTGAAAGTCGGTTTAGAGTAAGTACCTTGCCAATTCAATTAAGTTCAATTATTTCATACAACTTCCAGATAAACTGCACCGCATCAGCAAACAAGATAGTCTTAAATTGGGACGAAGAACTGACTATTGTAGACTCAGACATTAGCGTCGCCCTCAACAAGCAAGAAGAAGTTCATGGCGATATTACTCATAACGTTTCGAAAAGAGAAGTTGTCGATACCAGTGACGTTCAAAATGGAGAACTTGTGGCCGATGAGGATAGTATCACTACCACTACTGAAGTAGTAACTACTGAATTATCAACGGAAGCTGTGTCAGAGAAGGTAAATTTTTAAAGTTATGTGGCCAACCTTTTCTATATGGTCTACTTTTTAAAAGCTATAAAAATATTTTACATTATAAAAGTTATGAGTTGACATAGTAGGCCATCCTGTAGAAGCGCAAATTAAAATCAATAAACTATCAAGATCTTGAATAACATAGAGAATACTGTTTGTTTTCAGATTCTAACAACTTCTCAGCTGGTACCGCTGGATATTTATGAAGTGATTAGGGACGCACCAAATTTTAAGCTGACAATAGTGTTGAAGGATAGGCTGTTTCATAAAGAGACCTACACCGTTAATATAAAATTTTCTGGAAACATAACCAATAATCTAGTGGGATTGTATAGAACCAGTTATACGGACCTGGCTGGAAACGTCAAGTAAGTATTCAATACCTTTAGTACTCTTTGCTCTATCACCAATAAGGAGCTTAATGACGAGAACCATAGAACCATTAAACCATTGGGTGATCATGGATCATGCTCTTGGTAAATTCCTTTATCTATTTCCAACACACAAAACTGGCAGTGAAAAATTTTATTAAAAATGGGGTTTTATTCTAATTGTTGATTTTCTGCTTTTTAGGTGGTTGGCTACAACACAGTTTGCTTCAGTATATGCCAGAACAGTATTTCCTTGCTTCGATGAACCCGCGTTTAAGGCGCAGTTTCAAATTAGTATCGCAAGAAGAACCAACATGACTGTACTTTCAAATATGCCTCTTAAGGAAATAGAGCCAATGTAAGTATTTACTTTGAGGAGTTTAGCCTATATAGAATTTTACCATAAATATTCACTGTACAATTTTTTTTAACTGTAATTCGTCAGGCATATAAAATATTTTGTGAATTCTTATATAATATTGAAGACATATTTTTTTGAGAAGTGAGTATAATATTTTTGAAATTATAAATAGTAGAGCGAAACCTAGGAAGAAAGTCGCTTATTTACCGAGAAAAAAAAATCGGCGTAGGACCAGATTAGACCTTATGGATTTTAAAGATTAAATCATTACCTATAGGAAAATAGCAATTACGACATTTTTTAGTGGTCGAGAGATTTGTTATTTAGAAAAATATCATAAAATGGCATAATATGAAAACATGTAATTCTTAATGTTCACACAGCTATATCTTTAAAACTAACAAAGCTATAAATAGCGTATACAGACCAAAATAAAGCAAATTTATTCAGCTTTTTAATGGTTTCATTCATTACCATACTGTATTTTATTTTGTAATTTTTAAATAACCTTTAAAGGGTGACGTCACAAAAAATGATAATAAATTTTCACTTAGCGACAAACTTTTTTATTTTTAACTTTTTTCAGGTACATGCTGCGAAGCAAATAAAGCCAAAACACTGAAGAAGTTTTTAAAACAAAAAATTTTGACTTTGGTCTAATAGTTTTTTTTTTATGAATAATACAACATCGCGCAACCCTTAGTTTTAAAACTAACAATCGACTGGTATAGGCCCGGCGCGACGTCTCATGGTTTTTACACGGCTTATAACAATTTATAGCAGAAAACATATCTATAATAGTTTAGTTAATTTTTGAATACAATTTATGCAAACTGTAAATTTTTCAAATTTACAGAAACACAATAATTTAGCTAGTACATAATCTGTCTCATTTTTTTTCAATTTCAGATGCTTCTGGTTGCTCTGAATTATCTTTTAGACTATTGCAATGCTCACAGTTGTATTCATCGCAGCATTTTAAACCCTCCTTTATGCAGGTGCATTTTGCATTCGCGCAGTTCTTATCTGAACAATACAAGCTTAAACTTTGTCTAATATATTCAGGCACTGGCTCTAGGTTTGAAAAAAATCCAATTTTCGTTCTTTAAGATCCAGCCACTACATTGAGGATCATTAGCCACGATTGTTGCCCAGTTACATTCATACCAAATTCTCAACTGGTGCATGCACCTAAAATTTTGATATAGAATTACTCCTAACTTTACGCCGATTTAATTTATTACTCACCTTAGAAAATGTTGATAAAAGGCAGCATCAGATGATTCTGAGGGTCCCAGTCTCATATCTGTATCGAATGTACAGGATCGCACCTTGTCATAAGGCGACTATAATATAAATGTTAGCTAGAATACTCCCCCGTTACGTTTTATCTTCAATTATTTAAACACCTCATGCATGCTCGCTACGGGGGCTCAACAAACAGAAACTACCCAAGTGCTAACCAAAACTAACCCAAAATATGAAAAACCTGCACATTTACATTACAGTCGCGCTATCAAATTTGCGATCTCGTACGTCCGATACGAATAAGCATCCCGCATGGCTTATAGGCTTTCTAAATTTGGAAATTTGCTGAAAACAGAGTTCTGATTCTTCCTTACTTAAAGCATATTTATCTCCAATTATGTCTTCAGATAACTCTTGTGTGGACTCTTTTTTTTAAATGCCATCATGGCCATATGCTTTTTTTACCGTCAATGGTTTCTTCATTAAGATCAAAGTTATCAATACTTACGTGTATATAGTTCTGTTTTCTACATTCAACTTTATTCAAGTTTCTAGGTACACATATATCATACTTGTGGGAAATCTCGCGTTTCGCTAATGCTGTTGTGAGTTGACGAACGTCGTTATAGGAACAAGTTAATCCAAGCTGCCACAGAGTGTCTAAAATATGCTTGCTAGGAATCAAATGATATAGATGAACACCCAATCGAACTTGAAAACTATTGTTTTTTAATGATTTGCTGCGAAGTGCCATTAAAATATTGCTTGGAATAATCGCCAAATTACTAGTTTCATTATCATTTGCCTAAAAACCAACAAAACAAGGTTTAAAATAAAATTCTAGAATGTTATTTAAAATGTTTACTTACTTTCTCATATATATTTGGATCTATTAACCAAGATGTAAACAACAGCAACATATCTGGAACTTGACTTTTGAATTTATTTCGGTTAATTCCTTCCGATGATGGAAATAATCCCCGACTTTTGGGATCAAATTCAGACATTTCTGTTCGTAAGAGAGAAGCAGCTTCGTGTAGAACTTGCATTTTCGAAAAAAAATCGGGTTTAAAAATGTCATCGGTGCTATCATATGAATCTGTCTCTGAAGATAAATATGTTTTTCTCCGATTGACAGCAAATATTAATTTTGCCGACACATATCAATCAGCAAAGTATTACTTTTCCTGTCCAGGCAGCAAAGTAAGTACTATGCTGCCTAGGCAGCAAAGTGATTAGTCTCCATGGGAATAAAACGTTTGACATAAGTTGTCAAACTATAATTATTATGGACATATAGATTTCCATAGCAACCAACCGTTCCAACAATTGCGATTTCTATAAAATTTTGTATTAATTTATCACTATAGGAAAAATAAAAAGATTGTGGGAATTGTAATAATTTGCAAATATACAATATACATGTATCATTATAAACAATCGGAGAAAAAATTATATTTTCAACTCGGCAGCAAAGTAGATTGACTGCCTTAGCTGAATTCCTAGCCTCGCTACGCTCGGCTATGAACTATCAGCCGCGGCAGTCAATCTACTACTTTGCTGCCTAGTAAAACAAATAACTATTTTCTTCAAACGTCAGTAAATATATCATTTCTCGACTGTGTAGGCGGCCGTGAAGTTTCGTTTTTCCTCCGCCGGAGCTTTTACTTTTCACTCACTTACTCACTCCGTTCGGCTGTTAAACACGAGCTCGCCATGAAAAGTATCACTTTTCCTCCATATAAAATAATATAATATTCTTCCGGTTGTAAATGGGTAGACCTTTTTTGAGTTTTTCAGCGGAATGACATAATATTTGTTTGGGATATGTAATGACTGTAACATGACTTATGGTATTTTGCATAATACGCAAACAAGTCTTCGTAGTTGGTCAGTTTTTAAATAATTACATTATCATTCCTTTCTTTGGCAGCATCCATAACTTTTTGATGTGTTGTTGTGCCGGATCCTAGAATTTTGTTTTGTTTTATTATCAAACATTTTATGATTAATAAATTCAATATATAAAAATTGCTTACATGTTTGTACTTCTGTTAAATATTGCTTTTTTCTAGTTCCACCTTTATCACAAAAATGAAACACATGGTTCGAATGTTAAAAAATATTCTTGGAAGACCACGTTTGGCATTTGGTTTTAAAAGTTATGTTTCTTGTAGTTGTAGATGGGTCACTATTCTGATTAGCCGTTATATTTTGATCACTGGTGTAGCTTTGGCGACAGCTTACGTGATACTTAACTTTTAGAGTCCCGTTTAAAATATCATTTCGTTTAGGTAAAATTTTCCTACCGCATTCGTTCTTTATTTTTTCGGTACTATTAATTAATTAAAGCAAAATCTGTATTCTCGGTCTTTGCACCACAGACTTGTCCCTATTGATCACTGTCTTTTTACAAATAATACACTCCATCGCGTTAGCAAAGCTATACAAGAACTACTAAATAGAAAAGAATAAAACGATTTCGTACTCCATGAACCAAAAAACCCTTAGATTGCCAACACCGATGTCACCGACTGAAGTCAACTAAGTAATATGATACCGGCCGTGTACCTTAAAAGACAAGTCGCGCCGCTACAACGTAATGCCAGTCGATTGTCGCTTTCGAAATCTGAGGTTTGCGCGGTGTTTTATAATTCATAACAAAAAAACTATGAATTCTATGTAAAATATTTTTACTTTAAAAACTTCTTCCATGTTTTGGCTTTATTTGCCTTGCAACACGTATATCAAAAAAGTTGAAAATAAAAAAGTTTGTCGCTTAGTGAAAATGTATTGTCTTTTTTTGTGACGTCACCCTTTAAATGTTGTTTAAAATTTACAAAATAAAATAGAGTATGGTAATGAATAAAGCTGTTGAAATGCATTAAAAACCTGTTTTATTTTGGTCGAGAAATCAAGTTTATAGCTTTGTTACTTATAAAGATATTAATGTGTGAACAATAAAAAATACAGTTTTCTACATTATGAAATTTTGTGCTATTTCTCTAAATAAAAAAATCTCTCGACCATTAAAAAATGTCATAATATCCCATTTCGTGTGTCCAATAAGCTACTTAATAATATCATAAGGAGTTTACCTGGTTCTACGCCGATTTTTTTTTCTAAACATTTCATAGCCCATTTCGCTCCTCTAAAATTGAATTTCTTTCAAACACTACGTTAAATTTTCGTGTAGTATTTTAGCTATTAATACTCTTCTATTGCTAACTCTTAATATTCGTACGTAAATTGAGTTTAAAAATTCAACACTTAGTTTCAATTAAATTGGGGCTTACTATATATTTACCAACATTCTACGACAAACGAAATCAAATGAATTCAAAATTCTCATATCTAGATGAAAACATTAATCCAGTAAACATTTAAATATTAGAAACTGATATAAATTGAAAACGTATACATTTATTCACTCAGTCTTAGTAAAGAGGAATACCTATTGAAACATAATATTAGAAAACATACAACTTTTCCATTCACATGATGCATGACAATTAGAATCATTAAAAACTACAAGATTCAAAAGATTATTATCTAATGAAAATTTAGTTTCATTGTGCTAAGATAAATTAAATATTATTATAAGCCAGTAGGATAAAAAATATATTTAAAAAATACCAGAATGTGCTATTTAAATATACAAGGTGTCTCTAAAGGATCTGTATAAAATGCTAGCACAAATTCCTGAGGCTAATATATGAGGATCTAGCCCAATTTACCTTATTCCAAAAAATGATAGTTCCCGAAATCTATAGGTCAAATTTATTATTATTATTTAATTTTTGCAATCATTTATCTTAATAACAGCATAATTTGCACGAAATTTGGTACTTAAAAGTCTATTAGGATGAGAAGTCGAGATCTGATCAATATTTTGATGTACATTGGAGAGGGTCCCGCCTCCCGCCAGCAGCACTTGGCCTACATCCATGATACAAAGAATACTCTTTTTCTTTGTATCATGGCCTACATCTACTTCATAACTTTTTAATGCCCCAGTATATGTCATTTTCAGTTGAAAAATTGCAAGAGCCTAGGGCTAGGGAACTTACTAACTTTTCGATGTGAAAGCTGCGGACATGCGTAATGGCGAAACAAGAATAGGTATTATGGTGGTGCATGGCCCTTCGCTCACTTCGCTCGCTGCGGGGACATCTTTTGATCATCTTCTGTGGGTATTTGTCACTTCAAGCCGCGCTGTTTCTGTGATGATCAAATTTAAATGCTTTATTGTACACTGTAACAGAAGCGACTGGTTGGCAACAGTGATTCGCACTCCGCTCGTCAATGTTGTTTACACAAAGAAAAAACTTTTACGCGTTTGTATAATGCCCAAAGCTGCGTACAGACCGAGATTTCAACGCCGAACAGCTCAAGGTCCTGACAGGAGGAAGGAAGTAAGCAGTGGTCGGGAATTAAAGTGACCATAATTCTAGGACCTCAATGCAGGACATTATATTATAATTGTGAAAATAAGTGCCAACATTTTTTTGGAGTGGTGTTGTGTTTTAGCACCTTCGCCATTTTACCAAAAAAATAACGAGCTGTCTGAATCCAAGAAGTTTTTGAAAGTGCGTTTGCCATATTGACAGAATGATATAACAATTTAATTAAAAAAATCAATCATTCAAACAGATATTTTTTATATTCTAATACCCCAGATAAACCCACACGAGATGCGAAACCTCCCGCCTAACGCATGAAACAAAAATTCGTTTAAAGCTCCTCCTCCTTGGGATGGCCAGCCATCCGAAGAAATAGTCAGGGCACGCTCTAGTGTGATTCTAAACGCGACCCACGCGAGCCTTGTGGTTTAGTCCGAGAGAGTTACGAAAAATAATTAATCTTTATTTTATTTTTGTTAAAAATGCCTGGTTTAGTGAAGGGACTATTCGAAGGCAAATAATCGAAGTATTCGATTCTGGCTTGCATTCGAATGCATTCGATTCTCAACGAAGAATTCGAATACCAGAAATATTCCAATGCGCTAGCAACAAATTAATCGTCCCTCGAATGCTGGTTGAATCGAAGTGAAATATGAATCGGCACAATTCGCGTCAAATGCGATTATAATATTATAAATTGTTCGATTATGCTGGTCTGCCGTCTGAACAACAAATAATAGCTGACTTCGTTTTGTATTATGGTGAACAATAATCGAAAACGCTATACTATAAAAAGTATAAAATAGGGTAGTTTAATTACTGTGGTAGTTTCTTAATTGTTGAATATTTTTCTTCTGTAGTAAACATATTATTCATTTTAAATGCGGTAATCGGCAGGTATGACATATATATTTTTGCAATATGCAGAAAATAAGGAGTTTTGGAACTTCAAATTTAAATTATTAAATGTGATGATGTTAGCAAATATTTAATAAACTTTTACATAATATCTCAACAAAACAACTTTTAACCAATATTTTATTTTTTAATCGTGAATGCTTTCGCTAATCTTTGTAAAAAATTTCGCTCTTATGCTTAAATCTATCAAGAATGAAGACTTCAAGATCAAACAATCCAGAATCAGACAATTTGTAAATTTGAATTCGAGAACGAGACCTCGAAGTCACTCGAAATCTCGAGAGGTTGAATCGCTAATTGAAACATTTGGGATATAGCGCCAAATGCAAATAATTCGATTCTTTGTATTCGAATTATTATTCGATTCTCAAAAGTATTCGAATGTAAGATATTCGATTCTAAAAATCATCCGATTTTCCCTTCACTAGCCTGGTTGTAAGTGCCTTTATTTTAATGGTTCTACTAGAAGCGGTGGAAAACATTAAATTTGATTATAACGTATCGGAAGCGGTTCACATAACTAAAATAAATTGGAACTAACTGCAACTAACCGAAAGTTGATTGGACCACTAATCAAAGCTAACCATCAGCGTCAAAACGGGCTAAAACCTATCGGAACAGATTACAAAACTAAAGTAAGTTAAAATTAACCAAAACGAACCGAATATTCGCGACTAACGAAAACAAACCACAAACATTAAATTTGATAACGTATCGGAACCGCTTTAAGTGACTAAAATAATTTGGAACTAACTGAAAGTAAGCGAAAGTTGTTTAAATGACTAACCAAAACTAACCAAAGGTAACTAAAAGCAATTTTGGCGACCAACCAAACCTAACAAAAACATTAGAATTGCTTATAACGTACCGAAACCGGTTCAAATGGCTAAAATATATTAAAACTAACTGAACTTTACCGAAAGTTGATTGAACGACTAACTAACCAAAAGCGCCAAAACGGGCTAAAACGCATCGAAATAGATTAAAAATATTAAAGTAAGTTAAAACTAACCCAAATTAACCGAATTTTAGTGGCTAACCAAAACTAACAAATACATTAAATATGCGTATAACGTCTCGGAGCCGGTTCAAATGACTAAAATAAATTAGAACTAACTGAGTTTTATCTAAAGTTGATTGAACGACTAACCAAAACTAACCAATAGTAACTAAAAGCATCAAATCGGGCTAAAACGTGTCGAAATAGATTTAAAATATTGAAGTAAGTTAAAGCTAACCCAAATTAACCGAATTTTGGTGAGTCACCAAAAATAACTAAAAACACTAAAATTGTTTATAACGTATCGGAACTGGTTAAAATGACTAAAATAAATTAATACTAACTGAAATTAACTGACCGTTGACTCAACGACTAACCAAAAGCACCAGAAATGGCTAAAACATATCGAAACATATTAAAAATATTAAGGTAAGTTGACACTAACTTTAATTAACTCAATTTTGGCGACTAACTAATATTAACCAAAACATTAAAATTGGTTATAACATATCAGATCCGGTTCAAATGACTGAAATAAACTAAAAATAACTAAAACTAACCGAAAGCTCATTGAATGACTAACCAAAACTAATCAAAAGTAACCATAAACACCAAAAAAGGCTAAACGTATCGGAACTGATTAAAGGTATTAAAATAAGTAACTAACCCAAATTAACCGCATTTTGGTGACTAACTAAAATTAACCAAAAACGTTTAAATTGGTTATAACGTATCGGAACCTATTCAATGGACTAAAACGAATCGGAACTGGCTGAAAGTAACCGAATGTTGATTGAATGACTAACCAAAACTAACCAAAAGTAACTAAAAGCACGAAAACGGGCTAAAACGTATCGAAATAGATTAAAAATATGGAAGTAAGTTAAAACTAATACAAATTAACCGAATTTTGGTGACTAACCAAAAGCACTAAAATTGGGTATAACGTATCGGAACTGGTTCAAATGACTAAAATAAATTAAAATTAACTAAAATTAGCCGAAAGCTGATTGAATGACTAACCAAAACTAACGAAAAGCACCAAAAAGAGCTAAAACACATTAGAACAGATTAAAAATATGAGGGTAAGTCGAAACGATCTTAAATTAACCGAATTTTAGCGACTAACTAAAATTAACCAATAACAGTAAAATTGGTTATAACGTATCGGAATCACTTCAAATTACTAAAATAAATTAGAAGTAACTAACACTAATCGGAAGCTGATTGAATGACTAACCAAAACTAATCACAAGTAATCAAAAACCGGTTCCGATACTTTATAACCAATTTGAATGTTTTTGGTTAATTTTAGTTAGTCACCAAAATTCGGCTTATTTCAGTTAGTTTCAACTTACTTTAATGTTGTTAATCTGTTTTAATATGTTTTAGCCCTTTGTGGTGCTTTTGGTTAGTTTTGGTTAGTCGTTCAACCAACTTTCGATTATACTTTCAGTTAGTTTTAATTTATTTTAGTCATTTGAACCGACTCCTATACGTTATTACCAATTTTAGTTTTCGTCAGTCATTTATTCAAATTTAGGTTACTTTAAGTTAGTTCCAATTTATTTTAGTCATTTGAAACGGTTCCGATATGCTATAACCATTTAAAATGGTTTAGGTCAATTTAAGTTAGTCGCCTAACTTCGGTTAATTTCAACTTACTATAATATTTTTAATCTGTGCCGATACGTTTTAGCCCTTTTTGATGTTTATAGTTACTTTTGATTAGTTTTGGTTAGTCATTCAATGAGCTATCGGTCAGTTTTAGTTTATTTCAGTCATTTGAACTGGATCTGATATGTTATAACCAATAGGCTAGTTTTGGTTAGTCGTTCTAACAATTTTCGATTGATTTCAGTTAGTTTTAATTTATTTAATTATTTGAACCAATTCCGATACGTTATAACAAATTTTAATGTTCTTGGTAAGTTTAAGTTAGTTGCCAATATTCGGTTAATTTGGGCTAGTTTTAACTTATTTTAATAATCTGAATCTGTTCCGATATATTTTAGCTTGTTTTATTGCTTTTAATTGCTTTTGGTTAGTTATTCAATCAACTTTCGGTTACTTTTAGCTAGTTCTAATTTATTTTAGTCGTTTGAATCGATTCCGCTATGTTATAATCAAATTTAATGTTTGGTTGGTCCTTAAAATTTGACTCGTTTTGGTTAGTTTTAAATCATGCTAATGTTTGTAACCTGTTCCGATACGTTTTAGCCCGTTTTGGTGCTTTTAATTACTTGTGGCTAGTTTTGGTAAGTCGTTCAGTCAACTTTCGGTTAGTTTCAGTTAGTTCCAATTTATTTTAGTCATTTGAACCGATTTCGCGACCATATGATCAAATTTAAATTTAAATAAACAAACTAACACGATCTCTCATGCGTATGACGTCATGTGGCAAATGTAGCATGCACTTTTCCACGATTTAAGGCCCTGCATTAGGATAACAGAAACATATTCAATGTTAAAATATCCTTAAATCGGTATATATTAACACCTATTAGAGGAATTTCTGTAAAAAAGTGAGTGCAGCCATAATAACACAAGATTTCCATTACCGCCTGTTTTGAAAAAGAAAGTGGATGGCTATTGCAAATTTTTATTTTTTCTGAACCAGTCCACCAACAAAACACGTTTTCATTTAATTGGTGCAGACCAACTGTTTTAATTTTGAAGAACAATTCTATAATCATACCCAGATTATTTGGTGCAGGCCGCGTATAACCGCCACGTCAAGGTTAAATTTGGCTGGCGA
The DNA here is from genome assembly GCA_016904865.1 of Pissodes strobi. Taxonomy (NCBI): domain Eukaryota; kingdom Metazoa; phylum Arthropoda; class Insecta; order Coleoptera; family Curculionidae; genus Pissodes; species Pissodes strobi. The sequence goes on from MU185314.1 coordinate 59,961, forward strand.
GGAATTTGCCGATCTTTTGCATCTGGTGTGGGTTTATCTGGGCTAATACATCAACGTTTACACAAAACATTTAACTTAAAATCACAAATAAAAACTTTTAGTATTATTTGGTTTTAGGAACCTAGTAAAAATTTGTATTTTTCACTATTGGTAGTATAGTATAGACAATTATTAGCTAATTTTGTAGTCGTTCTATGCATACCGCATACCACAAAAGAGAATTGCAGGACATTTTGCAGGACGCTTGCTTTTGCTGGACAGAGTCTATGAATGCTTGACTGTCCTGCTCAATGCACGACGTCTGGTCACTTTAGGAATGGCGGAATGATGAAGATGATGGTGATGATAATGTTATTTTACAAGACAGAAAACAGCTGTTGAATCCGTTCCACTTGACAAGTGGAAGGAATTAAGCAGTGGTGGGAAAAGGCTGAATCAACGCCATCTAGACAGAAAGCCGAACATGTGTTTCCGATCAGCTGGTAAACCTAGTCATTCTGATATAAATCGATAAAGGTGGAGATCAGTATTTAATTTATATTTTATTTTAAAAACGGCCTAATTTGGGAAAAAAATAAATTTCATTATGACCACAAAGTGTGAAAATTGTCGTAAAATTGTAAATTGTAAAAATCGTAAATAATGTTATGAAGCAAAACAAAAACAACGTGAAAAATACAATACATATCTACTTTAAAAGCTAGTTTAAAAGTGTGAAAATTACAATAGTGTGATGAAAATCGCAGTAGCAATTAGTGTATTATACTAATAATCTAAAAAGAAATCATTAGGAATTTTTTATGAACGTACTTACATCAGTATTGTCTCCTATTGTTTTGTAGGCTTTGACCTTTTTAGTTCAGGCATTGTCTTTGGTTTTAAAATGTCGTTTTGCTTTTTAACGTAATTGTTTAAAAGAATGTTTGAAACAGTTTTTATTAGAGCCTTAATAATGTATTGTTGGTTATGTTCTGGACAATTGTGGCCCATAAACAAATCAAGGTCTAATCCATCAATTGTTTCAGCAGGCATTTTCATAAGGACATATCTCTGATTTTTATGTCTTAAAAAGCACTCCTCGTTCAGTAACATTTTTTGTAAAACCACATATATGTATGACGAACAAGTTACTACATCAAGGTTTGGATAACAAAGTCCTCCCCGATCATTTGCATTGATTAATTCTGTTCTTAGATTTAAGTCCATTTCATTTTCTGTTAAAATCACTTTACAATATGTATTTACATTGAAGTCTTTTTAAAAGTGAAAATACAGCATAACCAGAAACATACACTATTGAAGGCAAAACTGTATCAGAAATGTCTGAAATATCGTCCTCATCATTAAAATGCAATTCGCTAACATATCAATCAAATTTCTGGTGTAATAAGTATACTAAACCTACTTACTTTTTAGACTAATTACCCTCGATGAATCTAAAGGCGTAAAACCGACTCTCTTTATGGCCTGTATCCACATTTTCTTTAACTCCGGATCACTTGGGAATTTAAAAGTAGACACTTTCGAGTTTTTATCATAATTACCCCTGCATTTAGGTACCACGCAATGAAAGGGCATTTTATTTGTTTTTTGTTCAACACAAATACCTACACAAACACTTTCACTTCCTGTTTAAATTAAAAGAGGACTTTTTAAATCTATTTTATTGGCTCAAATTACTTAAAAAGTTTTTATCAGACCACACTAAAAAGACACATTATCCAGTAGACACAAACATACAACTAGGGAAAACATAATGCTTAAAAAAGATAAAACAAGTTAGGTATCTTAGTTTGAACTACCTTGTACCATACTAGGACACTAATAAACATAATTTACTTAAAGAAAATCTATTTACGCGTTTGAAACCCCGAAAATCTTTGACTTTTTTCCGCGACATACCGGTAAAGAACTAACGGTTACCTATACATTTCAAAACTGATTCGACTACCTTCAACAGCTGATTATCAAAAAAAGCTTCAGTACTCTGGCTTAAAGTCTAGGTAGCGTTGGCTGAATGATTAAGACAAACTTAAATGAACATGTTTATGGTGACGAAAACCCGCATGAACATAACGCTGTTGATTATCAACATGAATTTAAAATTAATATGTGTGCAGGAATTACTAGCAGATGTATTATTGGTCCTGCCATCTTACCAGATCATTTGAATGCCTTAAATTACCTGAAACACTTAGGAAATTTGCCAATTTATTGGACGATCTTCGACTGGCATGAACGATATGATATAAGTTTACGGTTATTGCCAACAAATGGTTGGGGACGGTGAGAAAAGGATTTCCGCGTTTAGCTTAAACTAACCCAAACCACCAAGCATGTACCCTTATCGAAAGACGTCTTCGAGCAACCAATAGCTTTACTCCTGCAATGGTTGATTATGGGCGAATCGGATGAACAGGACACCGGATGTTGAGAAGGGAATTTTAGAACGAATTTAAGAAGTTTTAAGTCTGGGCATTAAACATCTAGGTTTGCAGCTTGATGCTTATAAAGATACAGTACCTACATAGAACTTTAAGAGAACAGCTGTTGAATCTATTCCAGCTCAAGATCCTGACAGGTGGAAGAAATAAAGCAGTTGTCGGAAAAGGCTGAATGATGATGATGTTATTTTAAAAGGCAGAGTAGACAGGCCTACTTAATGAAGATGTTTATGCTGCCGAAAACCCGCATGCAATTAAGGCTGTTGATTATCAACATGAATTTAAAATTAACGTATGTGCAGGAATTACTGACAAATTCATTATTGCCATCTTACCAGATCTTATAAATCCCCTAAATCACCTGAAACACTTAGAAAATTTGCCAATTTATGGAAAAATCTTCCACTGACATGTGGTGCATGCACGACGGTGCAGCCCACACTTTACATAAAATGAGAATTTTCAAAATCTATAGATCGGCAGAGGAAATGCACACCGGATTTTTTTTTTACTAAAAGGATATCCTATGGCACTCGACGAGCGGTGTGTGTGCGAATATGTTGATTGACACGGTTCTTGAATTTTTGTAGGTTGTAATTAGGGGGAAACAGATGTCCTGGGAGTGAGTTCCATAGTGATGCAGTGCGCTAGATAAAGGAGTCCTTGTAAAGCGATGTTCTAAGTGTTTCCAGTTGTACAAAGAACGGGTGCGCGCTTGCGGTCTGTCGCGACTGTCTGACAGGCGTTGCTGTGGGCGGGATGATGCGGGCAAAATCCTGGGAATATCTGCCGTGAAAATATCTGTAAAACAGGCTTATCTCGGCCACATGTCTGCGGTGTTCCAGACTATCTAGATCCCGGGTCAACTCCGGGTAACCGACGAGATGCACATCTCTTTTCTGAATGGAATCCAGCAGCTTTAGGATGTGCCCCATCCCATATGTGTGATCAATATTCTGCGCACGGTCTTAAGAATAGCTGCTGCTGTGTATACAGTTTTTGTTGCGGAATAGCGCACCAAACTTTTGCGTGGCAAATTTTGCGATGGTAGTAACGTGGTCATCTTAGGACATATTGCTGTTGACCCAGACACCCATTAGTTCGATTGACGAGGATGGAGCAATGGTCGATCCTGCCATAATGATATCAGGGCCAGCAGTATTGGCTTTCTTGATGAATGTGGCTGCTTGGGTTTTTGCTGCATTGAACTGGACCAAGTTCCTGTCGCCCCAGGTTCGAACTTTCTCTAGGTCCTGATTAATTGTTGTAATCTGCTCCTGTCTGCGATGATAAGTTTCAGGCGCTGGTAAAGTTTTTTCTGATCTAAATTGGTAGACAAGGGTACTGTCATCTGCAAAACTGTAAACAGGATTATTGGTTTCGATCTGCAGATCATTACCTTAGATTCGGAGGAGAGTTGGTGAAAGTATTGCGCCCTAAGGCACTCCCGCATTAATGGTGAATGTGTCTGAGATGTGCCCATCAACTGCAACGTCCAGAGATCGGTTCTTAAGGAAACTGGCAAGACGCTAGCAGTCCGAAGGATGTTGAGCAGTTCGTCATGGCAAACTCTGTTAAATGCCTTTAAACTATCCAACGCAATTGCTCGAGACTTATTATTATTAAGGGGAACTATTATAGATAAACACCGAAGAAGAATTGTGGACACATATATAAAATTCAATAAACAATTTACGGTTAATTGCAGAGATGAAGAATGGGGTGTGTGCAACTTTCTCCGTAGAATTAATCTTTGTGTACATGAAAATGAAGATCATTTTGTACATTTTCTTTAAGTTTTATGGAACAATTTATAATATAATTTTGCTGTTCTGGTTGTTGACTTGTGTGTTATTCCTATTGTTTTTTAGCCAGTTCATTCTTAACATTGCTAGCGTTTTTATGTATTTTTTTTAATGTTGGCCTGTAGACCCTCAAAATTGATAAACCTGGATACAGTGTGAAGGGGTTCCAATGAGTTTCAATACGCACTAAATAATTTAAATTCGATTATATCAGAAACGGTTGTCCGCAGCGGCACTTACTAGATTGCCTCTTTTTGACAAAAGATGCCAAGGAATAAAAATTTTTAAGTAAAAAAAAATATTGTATATTAAGGCACAAAAAAGTTATGAAGCTTTAGATGCAGACAAATTGATCCTGGTGACGCCCTCTGCAATTCACATAGAAACGGTGATCAGACTTTGATTTCTCATTCTAAGTAAGAAACTTCGTGCAAATTATGCTATTAATAAATAAATATTTACAAAGAATTTAAAAAATAATAAAAACCTCGATACCCTCTACTTCAGAAACTATCAACTTTTGGAATAAGGTAAATTGAGCTAGTAGATCATCATATGTTAGCTTCAGGAATTTGTGCTAGCGTTTTTTACAGACCTTTTAGAGGCACCTTGTATATACATAATTGCTTTAATACATATAATAACTGGAGCTATTTTTTTCTATCTTCGTTGTTTATATTATAAAATATTTTTGTATATAATATTTTTATTGTTAGAAACTGTATTAAAGTATATTGTTAAGGTAAGAAAATCTTAAAGCTTTTTAACTTTGGCACTAACTAATAACCTTTATGAAAGCTGTTATTTCAGTTCATTATGCTAATTCCTTGTATTATTTTAAGACAAAATGTACATATAAATATGCAACCTAAATACTTAAATTTTCGAGATGCCATATATATTATTTCGTTCACAGTTTTAGGGATGATTAATTCAAATTTAGCACAAATAAAACTTTTGTCCAGTATCTATGACACATTGTTATTAACATTTGAAATAATTTGTAGATACTGCGTTCTTCTTAGTCATGACCACTTTAAGCCCCTACATTTTGTCACTACGATGTCACCAACTAAGTTGAAAATAAAATATAGTTTATAATTTGTTTCTATAACTTTTCATTATTTTGAAGTTTTTTATTATATCTTACGTCCTAGAAGTTATTTTGCAAGAAAATGCAAAAATGAAGTATTGTAAGGTTCATGAGATGACGTTCTTTATTACCTTTTGAAATAATCTACAAGTTACTAATTAAAACTATAATTAGGGTAAATTAAAGAAAAAGTTAACACAGGTACAGTTAACTTAAATTATCTGCTGGAATGACCACCCCCTCGACTTCAACGCATGCATCTGTACTCCTCAACATTGACTGGCGAACCATTTTTGCAAAATAATTTCCAGGCCTAAGAGGTAGTGAAACACTTCAAGAGAGTGAAATGTTGAACCACAAAATGAGAAATTAGATTTTGTTTTCAAATTTAATGAGTGACGTTATAATAAAAAAAAAATTGGGGGTATATAGGAGTAGTAGGTCTAAAGTGGTCATGATCAAAAAACAATGAAAACCTTGTAGATTGTTTTAAATATTAATAACGTTGTTTCATAGATACTGGTAAGAGTATTATTTATGCGAAATCTGAATTAATTATCCCTAAAACTGCGAAAGAAAGATTAAAAAACGAAAAAAGAAATATAAAAAATGATTTAGGCCACATATTATGAGCAATTTGTCTTATAATCATATAAGGAATTACCCCTGTCTACGTATTTAAATAACACCCTACAATCCCTGCATAACCGATTCTCCATTTGCAGCATAATATATAATTGCAAAAAATTAGGAGGCACACCCAAATTAATTCTAGTGTTTCGTCGTCAAACATTGATATTTTATTAGATTTTTTTTCGTATCATGCCTATTGTAATATAACTTTTATTATTAATGTAATTCGTTGTTACCAATTAATTATCTATTCTAAATTTAATTCCTTGATATCAGTACTTTGTCAGAACACCTGGTGCAATAAAAAGCTCAATGATTATTAGCAAACCTGCACCACAATATTTGGATATAATAGTTGCTTATAAAAATACCAATACTAAAAATATTACCATCTTCATCTAATAAAATATTTCTCAATATTGTTTTTTAGGAACGAAACTGGATGGGTTTGGGACCATTTCGAGCCAACGCCACCAATGTCGACATATCTAGTTGCCTTTACCATCTGTGATTTTGAACACATCACGGCAAATTCCACTACAGGACCTGTTTTTAAGGTTTGGGCTCCAAAAGACGATATTCCCAAGGCTCAGTACGCCCTGGATACGGCACAAGAAATTTTACCATTCCTGGAACAATATTTTGGTCTAAAATATCCACTGCCTAAACTGGATTTAATAGCTATTCCGAGTTTTGGAATGGACGCGATGGAGAATTGGGGACTTATTCACTTTAGGTTAGTTAGCGGACTTATTCACTTTAGGTTAGTTAGCAACGTAATAAGTATTGATAAATATTGTCTTTACGTATAATATGACTTATTATAAAGTAGTAAGAATACAAAGCTTTTGGAATTTATAGCTAATATCATTTAAAGTATTGGGATGCGGTAAGTTCTAGTCTTAATTAAATATGTTAATTAAAATTCTCCTATATAAGTATGGCAGAATAAATCGAGCCACTATGTCTGACTAAAAAATTGTATTTTTTCGAGTTTTATATAGACATGGGAAGCGATTTTATCTGGAGATTTCACTTTGACCAGTGAAGGTTTCATATTTCAATCAGAATAAACTATAGCCTAACAATTATTTTGAAATAGAATTCACAGTTTTTTTCCCGTAAATGCATTTTCAGGAAAACTTTTAAAACATTCAAAATCAGAAAGGATTAGACTTTCTATCTTAAAAATGCGGGATGATATTCTTCATCTTCTTTAAGTGCCATCTCCAATTCGGAAGTTTACTATCATCACAGCAAACCGTACTTTTTATATTTCGGATATAGTTCGATGATACTGCAGTTGAACAATTCTATTAAATTCTGTATCCATAGGTGTCGTCTTATTCCTGCGCTTCTTAGGTCTTGAATATTTATCTTCATTATTTTTGGAAGTAAATTTCATAGTGTCCCAAATACTGTAATTTGTGCTCTTTCATTGCAGTTGCAATTTTTGTCTAATTTTTTTATTTTTCACACTATTTCTAAGTTTGTTATTCGATAGTTCCAATATCATTCAATCCATCTTCACTTCAAACGCTTGGGACCTTTTGTGTCTACCTTCCTCAATGTCCCACGTCTCCTTCCAGTAAAATAATAGAATTTTGTAAATATTTTCTTCAGTTCCAGATGTAGATCTTACCCACAGAATACATAATACGCCTCGCACTCCGTGAGGAGATATCTTTATAAGTTATTGTCCTTGCTTTCCCTTCTAGTTTTTATTTCCTCTCGGTAATTGTTTCTAGATAACTTTATTTAGTCACTTTATAGTCCGGCAGTGAAACGTGATGATTTGAGGTGGGGTTGATTGCTCCTAAGGTGGTGATGTGGCAGTACTGACAGGCCGCCCACTATCAGCACAACCTACCGTTTAGTTTTAGGTAAACAACGCGGCTTCCCAGTTAAATCTTGAATTAATGAATGATTGATCTGGAGGGTATAGGAATGCCTAGATATCTATCGACTAAAAAAAGAGGTAGGAGTGCAAAAGCAATTCAGACTGCTCTTAAAAAGGCGCAAGAACAGTTCAAACTCTTGAAAACATCGCAGTTGTGTGGAAGATCAGTGAGAAGAATGCCCCATCAAGATGTTCCATCGTTACATAATTCAGATTGTCCAATCTCTTAACCCGGGTGATTATCAACAACCAATCCAATTTTGTGAAGATATGCTCAGGAGGATTGAAAAAATGATGATCAAGTGAATCACTTGTGGAGGTGCACTTCCACCTTTCTGGTTTTCTGAATAAACAAAACTTCAGATGTTGAACTAATGAAACCACTCGTTTACTTCATGAAACGTTCCTTCATTCTTAGAATGTTACAGTATGGTACGCGAATTAGGCAAATGGAATCATCAGCCCATTTTTTTTTTCAAGAATGAGACTGAAAATGCGATAACAGTTAAATCTAAGCGATACGTTGCAATACTTCGTAACTTTCTGACACCACAACTTGTTCATTTTCCAGTGAATGAAACACATACTCTCTTACCATGGCAGAGCAACAAGCCATACCGCAAAAATTTCATTGAATGCTGTGAATGTTTTGCTTCCGGGCCACGTCATTTCTCGAAACGGGGATCCCTTGGTTTCTTCGCTAACCTCATTTAACACTTTGCGGATATCTAAAAACTATCCTCGTTTTCGAACAAATATTGTGTTCATTTAGTTTGGCAGATATAGCTTTTTATGCACTCCAATGTATAAAAGTTCTGGCATGTGTTTCAGCTTTAAAAGCGCCATTGAAACAATATGAAAATAGTGGTATAACAAATGTAACAAATAAAATATACTTTCTATTTACTCATAATACTAATAATAGAGGTTCGTCGTATAGAAGAACATATACGGTTATATTTGACTGTAAAGTTCAAATTGTTGTTTCTAATCATTATGCAGACTTGTACATATATATTTAAACTTTTCTTAAAACCCTGGTATTCAGTTTTCATATATTTGTTATAAGACATAATTATTGATTTTTATACATTAATGTAGGTATATTTATCAGTCAAAGATATTAATATTGAGAAAGGAATTTGACCTCCCGCTGGATTTACAAAAGTAACTTTCTTTTAACAATATGTCTTATTTGAATAACTTTCAGCATGTACAATTTCGCTCTTACTTTACTATAATGCCTCACGTTTGAACTTTACCCTGATGCCACACAATCTGCAGAAACAAGGCTTAATTCACAATTTTACAATACAGTGTAGTCATATACCAATTTTAGTAAGTTCATCATTTAATCTCACTTGTTGAATATCTACACTCCTCAAATGCCAGTGGAGAAACGAATATTATATTTAACTTTTTGAATTTTGTTTAGGAAATCCACATTACTGTTCGATCCAGCATCTCGAAGTATTAAAACCAAAAGCGTCGTTTTTGCTAAAATAGCTCATGAGCTGGCCCATCAATGGTTTGGAAATCTAGTGACTATGGAATGGTGGTCAGATCTGTGGTTAAATGAAGGTTTTGGAACATTTATGGCCGAAGTAACGTTAAGCAGAGTAAGTCCAGATAATATATAATGACCGGGTCATCCAACGAAGGCCGAACAGTGGCTGTCCCCTTATTAAAAACAAAAAGTGATAGAGCCTTCTCGTGTATTGTTCTCGTGAATTCTGAAAGAACAATTTAAAAAATCATTTTAATTGAATGTAATGATTCGTTTTTGAAAGCGTCTCAATTTTTTCGATGCCTTTCAATAAAAAGGATTTCGTATCCATTTTTAGTAACAAGAGAATTAATTTAACTCATATGAGAAATTTACCTTTTAAATTACTTATAAATAGAAAAAGTAACAATATATACCTGAAATGCTAAAACACAAAAGGTCAATATTAAGTCAAATTCTAGCTTTTAGTGCTGAATAAAATGAAATATTTTACTTAAGTGTTATTTGAGATTCTACGGGAAAACATACACAAATAAATACGAGGAAATCCACAAGTAAGGCACATCTAATAAAATATCTTCAAATATTTATATGTGCGTCACTGTGTACAATTTTCAAGGATGTTAAGCAACAAAATTTCCACACTTAGCGCATGTTGGTATTATGCAGTATTCCTGCAACAATTTTCGAATAGACCAAGAATATTATTTAAGAAAATGAGTAAAACCAAAGACAATCATTAGTATGATTGTCTTTGGTAAAACTTAACAATTTTTCGTTAAGGCTCTTATCCGTTAATTAAAGGACCGCAAAAACCGTGGCGTCTTAAGGCTTATCTTCTTGATTAATATATTTGCTCAGTTAAATAATTTCTTAAACATTTAGTTGAATAGACTAATAAAGTTGAATAGATAATGTGAAACTTATTATTTGTATTAAAAATGTCTTCATGTGCTGAAATGAGCTTATTTGTCTACTGTTAACTATCGGTTGTTTGTTGTTCAGCTTTTTTCGTAGGTTTCATGTTTTTAGTCAATAATTTCTTTAAAGTAAATATAGCTTTGCATACTTTCTTTCTAATATAATTTTATTTTTCTTTAACAGACTTCTAGCTATTATTAATCTGATAGAAAATTTAAAGTATTCTGTATCCATTTTACAGTTGAGACCTAGATGGCATGTTTACAGCAGTCTACAGCTACGAAACGCTTACACAACTTTATATTACGACAGCCTTAAATCTACGCAGAGCATTGAAAATAAAATCGGTAGCAATGCCCAAATTGAACAGATCTATGACACTTACATAGTCACCAAGAAGGGAAGCAGCATTTTGAAAATGTTGAATTACACGTTAACCAAGGATGTATTTCAAAAGGGATTACATAACTATCTGAAAAAATTGTAAGTAAAATTACCTTATATTTTATTAAGGATTGATGATGTTTCGCTTCTTCCATTTATCTGTTAGTGTTTGCTGAAAGGTGATGCTCTAATTATTTTAAATATATATTTATTCTGAAATACAGGGTGACAGTTTTAATGACAGTGAGTCTGGATAGAACCAAAATGAAAAAAATCAGATTGAATGATTTCAAATGGTCTACTAATTTTTTCCATTTCGCTACTTATGTTTGATAGGTACGTAGAATTAGGTACGTTAAAATATTAAAAATTGTTTTTGGTAAAGTTCATGATGAAAAATACAATGCACGAATTTTAAGATAATGGATTTGTCGTCAATAAAAAAGGGGAATAAAAATAATAAGAAGGTGAAACAGCCCATTTGAAGCTGGTGGTTATTATGATCCATAAAGTAGTCGTGTAAATAGCGGATGTTTAGGCAAGGGTATAAGCACTAAGAAGTATTAAAAAAGGGTGTTTGCTTAAGACCACAATAGAAGTGAAAACTTCAGAAAGTGAGAATTTTCTTCAGATTATTCGGTGTCCCAATAATAAAATATATTATGACGTGTCATGTCAAAATCGAAATAACGAAAAACTTTAAATTCATCTAGCTGACTATGTATAAAATGCATCATCATTCCTAAAGTGTCTTTTGGTACATTTTTGTCGTAGATTCTTGTCAAATAATCGATTTTTCTATAAAAAAATATTTTTCAAGAAAAAAAATAGAAACTTAATTTTTTTACCTACAAATCGATGTTTTTACATTTTCTTGACAATTTCGAAAGAGAGAAACATTTAGAAAAATTTTCTCTTCTATGTTCCCTATCAAACAGTCGTTTTTCCGAACCTCGCAACTTTTTCGGGGCTAGAACGACCCAATGTGACCCTTTACTTAAAAAAAAAATAACACACAAAAAACTCCCCATTTGTTCGATTCTCACCAATTTCAGGGATTTGGAAGACCGTCTAAAGGCACGTGTCCAGAAAATTTCATCGAAATTAATTATTTTTTTCGACAGGTACCTTGGTGTATCAAAGAAAAATTCTGAAAAATCACACATGTAACGTAATAATTTGGAAAATTGGATTGCCAAAAGCAAATGACCGTTGGCTACCCTCAAGTGTTGCCTAAAACATGCCAAATCCCAAATTTGCACTCGCAGCTGTTTTCAAGATAAAAATGATTAACGTCAAAAGTAGCCGAATTAGCGTTACATAGCCGAGCCCAACGTGTTACTTAACGGCTCAATTTCATTCACAGGAGAAAGTGTGATTAACGCGCCTGATTGTTTCTCTCTCTCATACCCGAATTAGCGTTAAATAGCCAAGCGTGACCCATTAGATGATGGCTTAGTTTCATTTACAACCCAGGGCAAGCGGGATGAACGGTCTAAAAGAGTCTTTGAAGTGAAAGCTTCTTTAGGCGCGCTCTGCACTTTTTTTTGTGGGGGTTGAATGAGACTGAGCCGTCACGTAATGCCGTCACGTAACGTAACGTAAGGTAACGTAACGTAACGTAACGCTGCATGTTCCCGTATAGGTAGAGGGCTGAAATTTTTAGGGGATATAGCGGGGGCAAAAAGAAAATCCTGGACGAAAACGGGACCCCGTACACCCCCTCCCCCCCGTTTGGCCAGGTTTAGGGGCACCTTAGAGAATACGGGACCGGGGGCTCTAATTTAAGGAGGGATTATGGTGGAAAAACCGTTTTCGCCCGTATCTCTGCAACCAAGGGTCGGATCGAAATTCTGACAAACGATGCTTGTTGCAGTTTTCACTTCTATCGTGTGGTCTTAATCACATACAAATTTTTTTCTTCAAAAGAGGCCAATGTTTCGGCTCGTGTATTAAGCAAATGTTGGCGTTCTATTTCTGGGTATAAATGCCAATGATGAAATTTATGGTAAATACAAACACTTTAAAATTTCCCCAGCCGGAAAACCAGAAGGATACTCGAAATATTTTATTTGCATTCGGCGCTGTAGGCATACTCATCCTACTTCGTTTTCAGAAAGGCTTTTGATAAAGTTACCCACTCTATTTTGATACAGGGTCTCAACAGCATTGGATACCCCCTTTTTTCATAGACTGACGACTATCTAGGAGATCGTGGAATCTAACAATCATGAACCAATAGAAATTGGAGTATACTATGGAGTCTCCCATGGTTACCATTTCGAGCCACATACATAGAGTCTTCAATAATTCTCGTTTCTTTTTAAAGATTTTCTCAATTGGCATTGTTACGTCTACATTAAATTGTTTATTACTGCATGATAAATTACGAAGCGGTGCAGAGAGAATGAGAAGAGTCTTAATATTTTCTCAGTAATTGAGGATTCTAATTTGATTAAAGTTACTTTTGGAAGAATGTTTACTAATAAACATCGCATTACTCATCATATTGATAATATAATCGAGGACATTCATTATGGACTAGTTTTTTACGAGACAGTACTGGTAATTTGATATTCTCGGAATTTTTAAATATTGTACTATGTTCTGGCGAGATGCTACTTGTCCGACCACCTTTGTTCAATGTTCAAATTAGAAGAATGGAACGAGTTACTTGTAGCAGAATGGTGAAGTTCCTTCTACAGAAGCAACATATTGATCCAAGGCAATTGGTGTGTCTTATACATCTTAGGTCTTGTCAATATCAATTATCTTTGTGTTTTGCTCGCTCACAAAATGTTGACAGCTTTATATTAATTTTTTGGGCCTTCTTGGTCTTGGCGTTTGTGAAGTTTCTTCTACACGAGCAACATATGGCTTTAAGGAAAATGGTGTGTCTTGTAGATCTTAATAAATAACCAGTTGAGATAGGGAGCTGCGGTTCTTACTAACCAATAGTAAAAGAACGACTCTATCCTGAAAATTTACAACGATTTTAAGGAGTTTCAAATGTTTGATAGTAGCTGAAATGCGCGTTTAAAAAATGTACATATTTTTAAAATTATTCTTTTCGCAAGCCACTTGATAATTGCGATTTTAAAAATAATCATTTAAGATAAAAAATTGTGATTTTCACTGACCAGTAGTGAAAGAACGACTCTATAAATCCTGCAAATTTCTTCTTCTTATCACGCCCTCTCCTCACGAAGGTTGGCGATCCATATGGCTAAAGTTATCCTGGATACAGCAGCTCTAAATATCTCAGTCGAAGTTGCACCCGAACCATCTTCTAAAGTCCATCAAACAGGAGTTCTGACGTCTTACAACAGATCTTCTTCCATGAATCTTTCCTTCAATTATCAGCCTCAGTAATTCGTATTTTTCGCCTCTCATGAGGTGGCCTATGTATCTTGTTTTTCTCTCTTTAATGATGGTTAATAACACTTTTGACTTTTTCATTCGTCCCAATACTTTTTCTCTTGTAACTCGGTAAATCCATGATACGAAGCATGTGGCGATATACATACATCTTAAAAGCCTCAATCCTTCTCTCACTTATTGAATCGAGAGACCAGCTTTCACAACCGTACAGTAATACACTGAAGATATAACACCTGACCAGGCGCATTCTGAGCTCCAAACTCAAACCTAGACTGGTGAAAAACTGCTTCATTCTAATGAAAATTTTCCTGGCTAGCTTAATTCTAGAACGTATCTCCCGCTTCTGGTCGCACAGCGAGTTGATTATGGTGCCAAGATATTTGAAGGATGATACCTGTTCGATGTTTCTGCCATTGATCAAAAGCGTTTCGGTGATATGTGCCTTGGGGAAAACGATCAATTCGGTCTTGGAAATGTTCATGTGTAGTCCGAATCGTTCACTAAGTTGCGTAATCTGGTCCATCATTTCTTGCAAGTCTGATTTGTTATCGCCTAGGACCACAGTGTCGTCTGCGTATCTTATATTAGTGATGCGGACTCCATTCGCTTTAATACCTCCCATATCTTCCAATAGCGCCTCTCTGAAAATGGCTTCCGAGTAAATGTTAAACAGGAGCGGAGGCAAAATGCACCCCTGCCGTACTCCCTTCCTTATTGATACGACATCCGCAGTTTGGTTCCAGTAGAGCTGTGCTATGATTGAAATGTCTCTCTTGATAATCCCGGTTGCTGATAATATCTCTAGCGTCTTCCGATGCCTGACGCCATCAAATGCTTTATGATAGTCAATGAAACAAGCGTGTCCATGTCCCCACATCTCTCTGTTAGCACGTTCAGGGAAAAGAGAGCTTCTCGAGTGCCGAGTCTATTCTGAAATCCGAATTGAGTGTCACTTATTTGTTCATCGCATTTCTCATAAATCTGTGTATGGATTATTTTTAGGAATACTTTGAGGACGTGCGGTAATCATTTCACTGAGAGGAGTTTGGCTTTTTGGAATCGCCACGAAGGTAGACTTGGGCCATTCGGAAGGGATTTTTCCTGCACTGTAGATGATGTTGAATAGATCAATTATAAGCTCTAGGCCTTTGCCTTCTTGGTTTGCGATAATTTTGAGCACCTCTACATGTACTTTATGTGATCCTGTGGCTTTTCTGTTTTTTTAAATTTTTATTGCGTGGATGACTTAATTTTTAGTAGGTCCCCTCTCTCTGTCAGATACAACTCCCTTGCTTCTCTACACTTTCTCCTCACGGTCCTGTTTATCTCCTTATACTTCAACGGTACTTTCTTGCACTTCCTTCTCTCCGTCATGAGTTCCAGAATTTCCTCTGTCATCCATTTTTTCTCTTTTTGTTTTCCTTAAACCCAATGTCCTGAACCTTCATTATGATATTCTTTATTTCATCACACGTATCTTATGTGCCTAGTTGTTCTGGTGTGGCAATTTCTTCTAACCCCTCTCAAGTTTTAGGCCTATTCTTGTTTGGAATTCTGTGTCGTTAAGCTTTTCCAAATCTATTTGCTTATTTAAAGTCTTGTGTTTTAACTCTTTCATTTCATTCGTTTCATTCTGTGGTCCATAACAACCGGGTTGTGATCGCTACTGACATCTGTTCCGGGATAGGTTTTTACTGATTTAACGTACTTTTTGATTTCGAGGCCAGTCATTATGTAATCTATCTGATTCCGTATTATTCTTTCCTGGTTGTTTGCAGGTGATATCCAGGTATACAAGCGTCTGAGATGTTGTTTAAAGAAAGTATTGGAGATGAAAAAATTATACTCATTATCTCTCACCGAGACCGAAAGCCCCGACAGCCCCGCCATCTGCATCACATCCAACTTTAGCATCTAGATCTCCCGTGATCATCGCAATTTCACCCCTTTTAGTGAGTTTCATCACCTCATCCACCTTGCTATAAAATTCTTCATTATCTACATCTTACTTGTCATTGGTTGGCGCGTATAATTGTATGACGTTCATAATACGATGAGATGTCTCACTTTCATCAGTATGACCCGATCATTGAGAGGTACATAATCCACAACGGCCCCCTCTATCTCGTCCCTGATGAGTATAGCCGTTCCGTATCTATGAGCATTATCGGATACTCAGGTGTAGTAGATATAACCGTTGTTGGTTTTTATTCTACCCGATCCCGGCCATCTCACTTCGCTGAGACTTAGGATATCGATGTTGATCCTGTTCATTCCTTTCTTCACATTCGCAAGTTTCCCTGCCATGAAGAGACTGCGTATGTTCCAAGTCGCAATGCATATTGTCTTGTTGTACAGTCTGACTCTATAAATCCTGAAAATTTACAATGACATAAAAGGTTTCGAACTTTTTTATAGTCGCTGAAATAGCATTTCACAAAAATTTACATATTTTAAAAATAATTCTTTTCGCAAAGCCCTTGATACTTGCGATTAAAAAGAAACTAATTAAGATAGAGGATTGTGGTTCTCACTGAAAGAACGACTCTATAAATCCTAAAATTTACAATGATTATAAGAATTCGAATTTTTTATAATCGCTGAAATAAGCGTTTGAGAAAAAGTTCACATATTTTAAGAATTATTCTTTTCGCAAACCCCTTGATTATTGCGATTTAAAAAATAATCAGTTAAGAAAGGAAATTTTTATTTTCCCTGGCCAATAGTGAAGGAATGACGCTATAAATCCTGAAAATTTACAACCATTATAAGAGGTTTCGAACTTTTTATAGTTGCTGAATTAAGCGTTTAATAAAAATTAACATATTTAAAAAAAAAATCGCAAAACATCGGATAATTGCGATTTAAAAAATAACCAATTAAGATAGAAAGCTGTGGTTTTCACTGACCAATGGTGAAAGGAGAAGCTGTATAAGTCTCGTCAACATCAGTTTTCCTTTCGCTTTGCTCACAAAATTATTCCCAACTATATATTGATTGTTTGGACCTCCTTGGCCTTCTTACATAGAGAGTACCATTACGTCCAATAACATTAATTACGTTGACCACAATAATTACTAAAGTTGAACAGATGTTAGGAGACACGAGGGAATTGGCGGAATTATGATGCTTTTGAGAAGTTGAATTGAAGGTTCCATCAAAAAATCAAAACACTTATTAGAGATGTAACTACTGTCTTTGGCATTCTTATTCGATATTTACTGCTATTGCTTAAGTTATTTTTAACATTTATACAAACGCTTTTTTTTCAATTCTACGCTGGTTTGTAATATTGATTGTGTACCTGATTGATTTTCGATTTGTGTCATGGTTTTGTGATCGTTGCTTTTCTTTTGATATTTTAATGACGCTTTTAATTTAAGTACCTAATTACTATATATTTTTTATGGCTTACTATTTGTACTCCTTGGGGTACTGCCTGTCAAATTTTGTTCCCCGAAGCTTTAATATTCTAAACTCGATTCTAAATTATATTCTAAAATATTTATATTATTCTCAGCTCTTTCAAGTCAACGAACCAAGATGATCTGTGGGGCTTATTTACAAAAAGAGCCCACAACCAAAGCATTATACCAGAAAATGTTACTGTGAAAGCCTTAATGGACTCATGGACATCGCAAAGTGGATATCCATGCATATCAGTAATAAGGAATTATAGCACAGGTAAATAAAGTATATACATACATGTGTCAGTGCCACAACAAGTGTAATGCAATTGTAAAGTTATTAGTAGCATAGATATGACTTCCCTGACTTTTTTTTTAATTGGCTATGGAGAGTGTGTTTTAAAAAAGTGATTGAAAATCCCATTTTAAACCACCTCTAAATGCAAAATTCGATAAATATATAATACATTTTGATCTTTTCTGCTCTTGAGATAGGATAGAATGTATATATTTTTGTATGCATGTAATTTCTTAAGTGTAAATATTCATTTAAAGTTTATAAATATTTCCTTTTTGACTGGATAGTATTAAACTTTAGGCAAATGAAAAACCAGAATACTAAAGGCCCATTAATAATAAAACTTGTATTTTGGTCATTATGTTTTGGATTGATCTGTAAAAAAATTATGTAATATAAAAGGGGTGGTCTACCCCTTTCAATCCCTTAGATATATCGAGTTTAGTATCAAATTGAGGCTATTAGAATATTACAGAAACATTTTGTAAAAATATTGCCACAAAGGTACTAGACACTATCCGCTGCTGATTAATTATTTTACAAAATTACTATGATAACCATTGCCACTTGTGCTATTATTCATATTGACTCAATAGACTATTTAACAGCTATTCACATCCAGTTATATTTTTTAACCTGAAAGAAATGTGTATAATGTGTTCCGTTCAGGCGTAGCTGCGATAAATCAAACGAAAATGACCGAAGATCTTAATATAACTTCCAATGACTTGTGGTATGTTCCCATTACCTATATTACCAGAGAAGAAAGAGATATACGGAGCATTTGGTTAGAAAATGTGAAAGAAACAGAATTGAACTTAAGCGAAGCTGACAGTGAATCATGGATATTAGTGAATATAGAAGAAACTGGTAAATATAATTTAGATTTTATGATACACGAATTCAAACAACAGCATTTTTCTAATAATCAGCTTTTTATATTTTGAAAAGTTGAAGTTTATTAAACTTCAATGCAAATTTCAAGATTCACCAAATTTAGTTTATTAGGCAGTATTGTATCCAAAAAGCTTAGATTAGACTACAACATCCAAAATTCAGACAAAATTAGTGCAATTATCTCTAAAGCTGTAGGTAAAACACATACAACACTCCTTATCAAAAAAATCTGCAAATGAAAATTTTGTCTTTCTTTAGAAGGATTATTTTTTAGGTTTCTTCCGAGTCAATTACGACTTTCACAACTGGAACCTTCTATCCCATCAATTAAGAAGAAATCCTAACAAAATACCCGTATCTAATAGAGGACATTTAATAGATGATGCCTTCCAACTGGCTAACGTAGGATATTTAAACTACACGATCGCATTCAATTTAGTAAAATATTTAACCATTGCAGAAATTAATTACATACCTTGGTATGCAGCTTTAAGAAACATGGAAGAATTAAGGTCAGTCTTAAAGAACCATTTGTATGTAATTATTTACATTCTGGCGATACTGTCGCATATGATCATCTGCAGTTACGGAGGGGTGATATACGATACACAAGGTGGCCAATAGTATGTTTTTATAAAATTCAAGTGAATAATGTAATAAGTTTGAAGATACCTGCACTATAGAATAATTTCACTATCTAGCCTTTGAAAACTATATTTTGTCATCCTGCATATTTGTTAGAGCTAAACTCCCTCATAGAATAGCATGTAGGTTAATTACATTTAAATTGCCTGTGGGAGGTTTGTAATACGTAAAACTGAAAATACATATTTAATAGTATATTATATACCTAGGTTGAGAAGTAAGCCATTATTTACCGAGCACTTTTATATCCAGAGGCGCGTAGCGCCGAAGGATATAATGTGCGAGGTAGATAATGGTCTTCTCAACCGAGGTATATATAGAATTTTTTTTACTACTAACACTGATATATTGCCATATTTGATTCGATTTGATTTTTATATTAGTCATTTTCTACTTATTTTTCAAATAGTTCGAAATATCAAGTAGCCTGGAAGTTCAGTTGTCTAACTGACAGATATCGTAACAAGAAGCGTTTTTTCGCGAGCTAACTACAATTAACCACGGCATACTACAGGATACTACTTTGTTTTCACGAGGATTAATTTAATTGTGGTAAGTGAGGGGAAGTTTCGTGACGTCACTATTACATCATCATTTTTCAACTACGGCTTACTACAACTTACATACGTGACGAGGTGTGGTACTCGAGGTTTGATGGAGTCATGGCGGATTAATTTTGAAACGTTAAACATGTGAAATATTTGTTTTTCCATTCTGAACAAGTTTGTAAATTATACGTTCATGAAATTCTTCTATAGAAGCCTCATACGCATCGGAATTCCTACACAAATGTGCCCCAAATGGGATTTGGGCAGCATAAAGTATCCTGAACATATTCATCGAAAAAATACCATTAGTTTGCTTATCTCCAGAGGCCAACATTCTGTCATTAAAAGTATGAGTAAACGTTCTGCACTGATCAAACAGATCATTTTCAAATAAATATGCAAAATATCTATATTCTTTTCTAGAAATGCAAGATCTAACTACGGTATTTTGGCGAAGACAGAAGCAGACAGTACAATTTGTGGTGGGGTGCCCGCTTGGCACTTACTTCAGTATTACTTGTAGGTAACCGTGGTTACTCGCCAAAAAAACGCTAATAATCTCCTGACAGCTCCATACATACAAAGTACCTTCTTTCCATCTAAATTTTGACAAAATCGCATTATTAATAAGAATATTATGGGGAGTCATGAAAAGTGAGTCATACTGTATATAATTTTTTTACTAATAGCACTGATACAATCCTTATCATTATTTGAATTGATTAGATTTTGAAATTAATCATTTCCTACTCATTTTTCAAATAATCCGAAATGACAACTAGTTGCCAAACTAACAAGTTTGACATTTTGACATTTTCCGTTTCCGCTTCATTATTGACCTAGGTTTTTTTTAATGTTATTATTTACCTAGGGTGAGAAATGTTACTTCTCATTTGAGGAATGGAGTAAATAATGGTGATTTATCATGTTAGTAGTAAAAAAAATATATTTTCAGAAGCAGAGGGTGACTTAGTAGTAAGGGAGAGTGGGGGAATTATGCGAATCTAAGCACAAAATGCTCCTGAGACTACATCGCTTGTCTTACTCTAATAATAATTATATGCATTTACGTGATTATAATTGTATTATTATTGTGCAGTTGTACAATTATTCAACTATTTCCAAAACAAAGTAGAAGAGCACAAAATACAAAGAGTACAAATCGCACAATTCACCACCTATGCGGGTAATAGTGCGCACAGAGTGGGGAATTGTGCGCATAGAGTGGGAAATTGTGCGCGTAAAAATTTGGGCAAAAAATAAAACACAAATAAAATTAATGAGGAAATTATTTCAATACTTTAGGAAATTTTACATTACACGGTCAGCACCGTTACAGGCTTCGTGAATCCATGTTGAGCAGCTAACACACCGATACCATAATTCCCGATTTCTTCCAAACTCATTGCAAATTCCACAGACTTCATTTGTCTCTTCAGGTCTTCCCATACCCTCAAATTCCTCCAACGCATCGTCATCATTGTCATCACAAACCTCATATATTGCTTTGTTGAGAATCGTAACTGGATCTGATAGCACCTCTTTCTTCCTTTTATTTACTGGCTACTGTTTTTTGATTTTCTTTTTGTCCTTTTTAGTATCGCAAGTACTTAAATTTTGCTTTACAGCATTAGCAGCTTTTTTCTCTGCTGCCTTCCTTTTCTTCTACTCTGCTAACTCTAATTGCTGTTTCAGAGGGGTCGATGTCAGTATCTCGAAACTTTGTGCATCCCGATACTTACTCTTTACCGTTTATGGCTTTACTTTATTCTTTAGGAATAGGAGCAAAACTGAAAAAAAAATTTCTGGTGTGGAAAGACTTGGAACAAGTTTTTTAGAAGCAACTGGAGAACAGACAGACACAATTTTCTCAGGTGTTACCTGATTTTTAGATGAGGTCGAAGGTGGTACAGTTGTTAAGAGTTTGTTAATGTTTGATATTGTAGTGATATTAACTGGAGCAGCTGCCTTCTCGTTTTCGCCACTACCTTTTTGGCTTTCACTTGTAATTTGATTGTCTCCAACTTTTTCTACCATTAACGGTGTCATTTCATTTACGGCATAGTCCTCCTCGGTAAATCTATCAGGGATTAAGGGGCATATACGAGCAGTCCTAAAGCCAGAAGCAGCTTTTCCCAGGGTAGCTACTTTCAAAAAAGCCTTATTCATACTCTGTACTTTTTTCATGACTTGAGTTGGTATGGTGAATGTCGTACTCCGTATAAAGCTTACTTTTGACAGGACCAAAAAATGTTAAGTCCAGAGGTTGTAGATGATCGGACATATGAGGTAGAAGTGAAACCATGTGAATAAAATTAGTTTTACAAAATATGAATGCTTCCAATGAAATATGACTGGAGTGATTGTATGACTCAACAAAATGGGACTAGTTTCAGCAGCGGTTACATTGTTTTCAAAATGTTTCAACCAATCAACAAAAAGATCTGAATTAATCCATCCATTTTTAGAGCAAGCATATAGGGCACCAATGGGACCATTATTTTGTAACGATGAGGACATTCGTTTTCGTGGGTATATTATCAGTAGCCACAGTACTGACCGAAAATACAGCTGTTATAGTTCGCCCCCTTTCTGCCGACGGAACCGCCCCCACCTTCTTGACACCTTTAGGTCCATAAACTTTTGGAATTTTTGGTAGTTCCTGTTTCGTCCATGTTATAGCTCCTATTCGCAGGGCACTTATGCTTATCCATTAATACCGTAAGATTATTGAAAAACTTTTTGGTGGCCTCAGAATTAAAGGAAGCGATCCTGTTTATGCTTGTGCCTTCTAGTTGCCTTAGGATTATTTCAGGATTTCTTTTTAGGAAGCAGTAGAGCCAATCTTTATCGGCTACTTGTTTTGAGATTGAGCACATATGCTCTTGAGCATATCTAAATGCCGAACAACGAAGATCTGTTGGTGTTTAAGCTATTTACCACCAAAAGACTTCTAAGATAATAGCGATTACAGTTACATAGGCAGGAAAATAATGAAAATGAAACGGTCAACTCACCTTCTTCTTTTCTACACCCAAAAAATTATAATAAAATGAGCATGTGCACATAAGCCAAGATGGTGCATTGGTGCGAGCAACAACTGCAGTAGACAGCATTCCAGATCCCGCGTTGCATTCCGTACAATGTGCAACAGATGGCAGTGCCTATCCGGGATAGAAATATTTAGTATTTAGCCAGAGAGAAGAGGAGAGACAAGCAACTCAATATTAATAAATCATCCGAGAGAGAGAGAAAGCTGCTATGCATTCTTTGCCTGTCTCCAAGGGAAGTAAACGCAGATGGCGCACGAGACGGACGCTGCCATTTACCCACCAAATTCAAATTAACCATCTTTTTCATTTTCTTTATTTCTTCACAATTTGTAGGTTCAATTAAATAAACACTCGCATATAACTCAAAATGTCATTTATTTGGTTTTGATATATATTTTTCTTACAGACAATACGAATCAATATCACTAAAAGAAATAACATTGTAAAACAGAATGGCCAAACAGACTATGATCCTTTATTGATTAAATTTTATATAAACATATATATTTATTATCATTATTAGTTGTAAAGACTTGCAATTATTGATTAAGTAGATTTGACACTAATTTAATTAAATTGCACTAATAATACTTTCGACTATTATTCCTGAGTAATCTTTCAATCAGTTCAAATGAATGACAAATGCAATAAATTGTCTCTTAAAAAGAACAAATTATATATAATATACACTGTAATCACTAATAAAAGTAAATAAGCCAAGGTGGAAAACTATGAGAATCGCACAATAAATAAAAAAAAACGTAAACAGCACAAACAAACAAAGCGACCATTACAAAAATACCAAACCCTCATCGTCGCGCATCACCCCGTCATCGTTCTGGTTCAGTGTTGTCAAATTGAAAATTTTTGATTCATGGTATGTCTTTTGTTCCTTATTCAAGCGTGAGCCAAAAAAAAACATCAATAGAGAAAATGTAATCAACTTTGCAACCACCGGTAAAAGGATGACACCTGCGTTTGCTTGCCTTGATGACTGACAAGGAAGTAAGTTAGGAAGTTACGTGAAACAAAAAGAAATAAAGAACAATGAACAAATTTACGGGGCCAGCAACCAGTCTCTCCTCTTGTCTCTGATTTAGCCGTGAAACGTCACGCGCACAAAATTACCCGCCGCGAACAATTCCCCCACTTCCCCTTATATATGATGACACCTGATATGTGCTTATCATGTTCTCAAGATGTTATCATAGTTGGGTAGAGTCTGTATTTTACAAATTTAGAATATATAGATATTTAAGCAAGTTTTCGGGCGAGTAATAAGTTATAGAAACAGATAATGACCTATGCCCTTGGTCTATATTGTATTAATTTTGACATCTTATGAATGCCTTGCAATACGTTTTTCCTATTAAAGTTAACAAGTAAAGATTTTATTTAAAAAAGCAAACTTAGCACCGTAAAGTCGTGTTACAAAGCCCGGCTCCGGTAGTGAAGTCATAGAGCGCCACTAGTTTTTCCCGACTAAACTGAAAAAGCTCCGCTGGTGTTGTACGGGGTTGCTAGGCACGCTTATCAAACAAAGGAACTCAATATTAACTTAACAAGAAAACACAATCTATAAATTAAGGAACAATCTATTTGCTACTAAGTCTTTTTTTTTACACAGCAACAATACAACAGTAAACAGTAAAACTTTTGGCTATTTAAACGCAAAGGAATGTCAA
This sequence comes from Pissodes strobi, assembly GCA_016904865.1. NCBI lineage: Eukaryota > Metazoa > Arthropoda > Insecta > Coleoptera > Curculionidae > Pissodes > Pissodes strobi. Next base: position 84,562 of record MU185314.1, read on the forward strand.
ATGATTAAAGTAATTAATAATAGTGGTACAATATGGTGATTGTACGAATACCAATAGTGTTGTTAACACTCGGTACTGTATGCCTTATACCTAAACGCTATAAACACTACAATCCGAAGTGATCAGTTTGGTTTACCTAAGCTTATTACATAATATATGCATGCGTGCTAGTAGCTGCACCAATTATACATATAGCAATAATAGTAGGTAGTGTTAAATGGCCACAATAATTAAATCAATTGACCCGATATATGAATAAAAAAGAATAGAATTATTGAAAACTATCTTAAAGCTCGACTGTCAATGCTTGATTTATATTAAAAAAAGGAAAATTAAGAGCTATTATATCAATCGGTCAGAAAAATAAATGAATAATGAAACTTGGCTCTTTTAAGGCACAATCTATAGTGCAAAAATTGATTATAATTAATCACAAAAAAAGATAATAATAAAGATAAATGCTTCTGTTCCATACCCCGTTAGATCCGATTCGTCACACTCACTAGTGGAGGTAAGAAGTACCTCTGGTGAAGGCGCCGGGCACCTGTAGGTACTGCTATGGCACTGGCCCCTAGGGTAAAACTAGCAGAGGACTCGGTAATAAAATTGGTTGTGTAGCCCGGAGATGGGTTTGGCCCGGAGACAGGATTGGCCCGGAGATAGGATTGGCCCGGAGATAGGATCCTGTAATAATCCAATGCAAATTAGACGAAGCTCCCCTTGCATAAATATATTTTCTTTATAAAACAAATCCCCCCTAAAAATTATCTATGGACTTTCAATGGCAAATAAAAGAAATACAGAGGATACAAACAACTTGAATATAAAAAAAGAGATAGGCATGAATTACCTCTAAAAGAAAATATAAACTTCCCCGTATGATCAGAACTAAAGTTACATTAAAATAAAAATTCAGATATGATAAAATGGAATAGATAAGGTAACACATGGGATGCAATGCAAATGGTGGACAATGTACAAAAAAAAGGTTAACACAGATAAAGCAATTAAATCGTTAAATTAGACAAAAAACTGTAGAAATAATTACCTCGCTTTTGACGGAGGGTGGCTAGAGAGTCAATTTTATACGACGAACTAAGAAAGCCTCTAGAAATAAGGGAAAAGACCATTCGCATCATGGCGTCCACGTGCTTCACAAGCAATAGAAAAATAATAATTCCAGAGAAAATGCTTACGTAGTGCAGTAGTTAAATCCCGATAAATCGGTCGTGTCAAAACACAAACAGAAACCAACACAATATCCCCAAACAAAGGTAGTATGAAATTACAATACTAAATGTTGAGTCACTATGACTGCACTAAAGCAAACCTTCTTTTCGCCTCGAAGGGTATTTCTAGAAGAACTCTCTATTCGTTTCAGTCAATTTGCCTTTCCACTACCACGATATTAGAAAAAAGGAACGTCGAATCAAGAAGAAAAAATTGTAGGGCCGAGAAATGCTTCACAATTCGATACGAGCAATAATTCTAAGATGATAAACGACTTAGTGCTCATTTATTATGGTTGTAAACGTGGCGGGAGCCACACTTAATGAGCTGAAATTAAATTGTTCAAGAAATTCTAGAAAATGTTGCCAAACGAAATGATAAACTTTTAAAAATCTAAATCGACAGCAGCAATTATGGGAAATAGCCCATTCTAATGCTACCAACAGTACCAACTGAATATTGCGAACATTGCAGCATGCCGCCTGAAAATATAAAACAGAGGTCCCAAAAAGTTCTCAGATATGATCAGCCGGTGATTGGAATTAAGCAACCTGGGGTCCCAAAAAGTTATGAAATATTCAAACCGAAAATAAGATATGAATTTAACGGATTCAATGAGGCTTAAAAGCAGGTTTTATTAACACTCTTAAAAATATACAACGGTTTGCTGGCCGTTCTACGGTAATGTAATATAAATTAAGCAAAGTTATACTAATAACATAATATCCTGTTTTAGTGATTTGATCAAACCTAACCCAAACTAACCCAAATTAAAATAAATATTGTCACAAGCTGCCTGAGGGCTACATAAGAGAAAGGGATAATCAAAATAGTTACTCAAGGCCACAACAGTGTTATAAAAGCTAATACAAATATATCGTTAACCTATATTTAGAATAAATTAATTTACATTAATAAATGCGACAACCTTAAGCTTATTGACAGCAAATCGAATCAATAAATTTAGAATTAATTAACCGAAGAGTATTGACCTCTTTGCAATAATTCTTACCGCAAAATACAGCATTTTTTGCCAAATGCAGCATATGAAATGAATTTTAAAAATATTTTACACTGGTCAAATCGGACCGTTACAGCCTAATAATTCGCTCGATGGATTGAAAACTTCAACCATGTGGCACATAATGGTTTTTTTTAAAATAAAATTGTCGTTTTTATGATGTATCGAAAATACTCACCGTACATAATCAAAACTGTTTTAAAAGTCTGTATGATGGAGAGTAAAATATAATATTGCGCCATCATTTGTAGACGTAAAATGGCACTTTTACGGCCTAGAGCGTAAAAATAACTAAAAAGCTCGCATTATTTTATTAATTAATTATTTTGACTCAAGTTTGACACTTACACCAGCAAAAAAGTTGATATCTAAGGTCAACAGAATCGTATTTACAATTTGAGAAAAATTCTGTTCATTACGTTTGTAAAAAAATGTTGTTTGCACCTCTGGCGAAAACCATTTTACACTTTCAGCTGCGGACGTAAAAGAAGCATTTTACACTCCTGTTACAAAAATAATTATTACTAATTTCCCAAAATTGCTCTACAAATGTAGGCTCTTGATTTCCGAGACGAAAGGTAGGAAGTAATCTAAAATGTTTTTATTTTAGGGTCATTATTAGCAACTATGAGTACTCAGGATTATACGATAATTTCATTTTGAAACTCATAAAGCCAATGTTCGATGAAATGGGAACTACTGAGAAACCGGACGATACTCAAAATGAAAAGTTGTTGAGATTGTTAGTGGTAACATCCGCCTGCCAACTGAGATATTCGAAATGTAGTAAGTGGGCCAGATCGCTCTATGATCAATGGATGAAGATGGAGAAGCCGGATACAAACAATACGTTAGTATTGAGTTTGCAAAATTTTCCTTTTTTTGCATTTATTTCGTTTATGTTGCTATAAAAATGCCAGAAATAAGTCGGCAGATTTTTGTATTCAGTGTTAGAAACCTTCAAATATTGACAATTTGTTGGAAGAGAAAGCACACTCAAAAATTACTATTCTGACAAGAAAGTGAAGTTTGTATATAATATAGGCTCATCTATTTTACAGTATATGGTAAATAAACAACTTAAAATTAACTTATAAATTATTTTAAATTAACGATTTATTGATTTTTATTAAAATTAGGTTCTAACCAAACAATATGCGTTTCTAAGAAAAAGGAAGTTGATGTGACTTAATCACCATTCAGATATATGTGTATGTTTTGTTTTTCATTTTAAGTTAGTGGTAACTTTAGAGTGTATATAAAGAAATAAATATATAGTAGAATAAGCTAGTTCAGTTCTTTTAAAAACAGACATTCAATTAATAAAAAGACTGCATGGAAGTTGTGATTTTATTCACTTCAGTCTCTTCCTCCATGGCCAATTCACGATTAAAAAATTACCTTATTCTTATATGATTTGTTCGTTTGTGGAATTTGGGATTTTAAGTTAGTCCAATGGCACTTCATTATCAACATAAAGTATAGGAACGTACTTTAGGACGATATTTTCGTCATAGAGTCACTCCAGCCATATCAACTCTTTTGCAGTTCACTTGTAGCGACGATGGCAGAAATTGCTACTGAATACTGTCTTTAACCTTGCCAAGATACTGCTTCCCCAGCATATAAACAAACAACTCCTGTATTTGAACGAACTTTTGCTCTATCATTACATTTAAAAACATCTAATGAAGTCGGATTTACTAAACTTCTTGAAACCATTCTTACAGGTCAGGTCTTGTGCGATGTGGATTACGGCACCAACAGCTTGCTTGAATGCAAATTCTTCAGAATTTTCTTGCATGTCCTTCCCAGGCTCTTCATTTTTTTTTTTATAATTGGAGTAGCCATTGGACGGCAATTACGCCATTCGATACCGTTCCAAAAGTATTCTGGTATAAGCTTGTTAACTGATTCGTATTGGTCCATCTTCAAAACAGTTAATTTTTAACCCCAAATAGTATTTTGCTGGTTAAACAGTTCTATTAAATTCTTTTTCAGGTCTGCAATGAAGGAATCCTTCATGCTGCTATTGTTACACAATATGAGGTCATTAAGAACGTATAATACCAATAGAATGCTGTTTGCTCTGTTTGCTCCTTTTTTCTTTACGAAGAAACATGGATCAGCTTCACTCTACTTAAACTTAAGGCTGTTTAGGGAGCTCGCAAATTTAGCATTTAAGCAACCTGGTTAGATCATAACTCTTTTGAAGACGGCAAAGACGATTTATTCCTTCTCTACATCCCTCTGGTTACTTCATGAAGAGTTCTTCATCAATTTCCTTATACACAAATGCTGTGCACACGTGAAACGGAGTCAGTTTCGCACTTAGAACTGTTCTTATGATACCAGATTTTGCTGCTGAACTAAGTGTTTGGTCATAATTAATGATCTCCTTCTGTGAGTGATTACTCACAAAAGATTAGACACTGAAGATTTTTAGTGTCTAATCTTGCTTTATGCTTTTGTATTGAAACATCTTACCTTAAATACCGATGTAGAAGGAATAGCTCTCTATATTTCAAGTAAATCTCTATTTTTGATAAGGGAATCTAATTCTTCCGTCATCGCTAATAACTATTGTTCTTTTTCTTCGCCATGGACAGCTTCCTGGATCTTTTGGGTTCTTTTGTCTGTAGTATTTCTGAGGCAAGTGAGGTCATTTCTATTCTTCAAATCTTGCTTATTTCTTTATATTTGTTCTCGATCTTAACATTTTACTACTAACAAAATCTTCCGTAATATTTTCTTTGTCAAAATCGAGATTTTCTATCTTTCCTATGTCATTTTTATGAGTAAGATTTTCTTCAGGTACTTCTGTTTTTTCTTTATGATCACTACCTAATGCTTCTACATAAACGTGTGTTTATTCTTGCAAAAATCACTGCATATGCTTAGGGATATAACACACGCTACTAATTATCCTTAGATGCATCAAATTTGGTTGTTTTTCACCCATTTTGTTGTGGAGTGTTCGGTATGGTTCTCCTATGGCTTATATAACTTTTCTCACTTTCAAACTGGCTGATTGGATTTCTTTCTTTCGCTGAAAATGCAGACAACACATTTTTCTTAATCCTAGGAACCAACCAAACATCAGAGTTTCGGGCTTTCTGATTACTAACATGTGCTTTAGCAATGATTCTAACATTTACTATATCATTGTTAGCTCTAGTTATTGTATGCGACTCTTGAAATACCCCAAATATTACAAACAAATCATTTATCTTGCAAATATTATTTTTGGTGCCATTATTGAATTAAAAACCATCTTCGATACTTTCTATGCTCATTACCGAACTTGTTGGAAATTTGCCATCAGCTATTCATTTTTCATACTGTTTCGCCTTATGGCCTCCTTTCTTGCAGTAATTACATATCCACTTCTTTGGCCTTTATAATATTTTTGAAGAAAAAATGCTTTTTTCAATATTTAATATTTTTTTTTTAATTAAACGCTTTATCATCGTAGCATTTTTGTTGCTTACGGTCCTGCGTAATATACATTATTACTTACTTGCAAATGAAGCTGTAATATTACAAGTTATTTAATAGTTGTAGAAAAAATATATCATGAACTGATATCGATAGTACTTTTTCTGTACATAGGATATTTCTCTTTCTTTAAAAATACACATATTTGAGCATTTGGAAAAGTAATCTGACTTATTTACCGTTTCATTTCAGAATTAATGTTGACTACAAATTCATAGTTCAATGTTCAGCAATTAAATCGGGAGGACCTGAAGAATGGGATTTCTTATGGAACAGAACTCTGTCACCTTCTATTTCTCCAGTAGATTTGGAGACGGCTTACTTAAGTCTGGGATGTACTTATGATCCATGGTTAATAAACAGGTTTGTGAATTTTTCCATTTTCTATTTAAATAGCACTGTATACGACAACTTGATAACTTTGTCCATTTTTTACCTATTAAGTCATTTTTAATATTTTGATTTTACTTGATGCTATAATTATCGAAATTTATCAGTTTTATGCTAATAAAAATCTACTTCGAAGAGCTTGATTGAAAGCTTAATTAGTACCCGAAGAATCGCTCCTTAAGATTAAGCCATCTAAATCTCAAAATGTTGAGCAAAGATGAGCATATTGGTTCTGGAGCTATAAAAAAACATAAAGATCTAAATTCATTAAATGTTAATTTTTACATAAATTGTACCAAGTCAAATTGAAAAAAAAAAGAATACAGTCACATATCATCTGCGTATGATACGATAAGTGTAGCTAAAAAAATTAGCAGTAACCGAATAAAATTAGCCCAAAATACTGCCCTGCGTGACACCTTTGTTTCTTGACAGAAACGTTGAAGACTTTTCCAATACCCGTAGATTTCAATTTGATACAAAGATTTTCATTAAGTAATTGTCGCTAGCTAAAAACCCATAATATGTAAAGAATAGTATAATGAGATATTACATCAGATGATTTGCTACAGCCAATCAGTATTCTGAGTTAAAATATCATCTGGCATATGCATTATAGAGCTGTAGTAGCCAACACGATTCTGTAGAAGGCCGTGTTCTACTCATTTTTATTGAGTATTGATTTAGTCATTGAAAACCCTTTCGAGAATGCTCCAATCCCTTCGTAAAATCTATTTAGATCTATGGATAGTGCAATATGGTGGGCTTTATCAAAATAATTTTTTTCCTTTAAAATAAAGGAACTAATATATATACTTTTTTTATATGGAAAACTTTGGCGTGTCACATTTTGAAATGCTTCCAACGATTGCATTTTCGGATATTCTGATGATAAAGTTTGATTAAATCTAACAATGAAATTACCAGTTTACGTATTTTGGGAACACAATTTGAACTTGCCAAATTTTGCCATTTAAATAAAAAGCAATCTCATATATGCGTAGCAGTGTGTACGATAATTTTGGACCGCTGCTGATTCGATAATCAAGTGTTTACCATCTGGCAACACTCGTCTATGGTCACAAAAATGTCTTGTAGCTCTATGCGAAGCTCTATTTCGGCAAAACCGCAGTTAATTATTTTCTTTATCTTTCGAAAAATATGACGTTGAATTTACCTTCGAAAAATATTATATACTTAATTTCGCCAGCAGTGTATTATTTTTGAAATCCGATTTATATTTTCCTTAGCAAAATAGAAATGGGCATTATCTAGTGAGATAGGGCGGAACTAGTTCCATATAAACGCTTGAATGTACATTTTAAAAGAAATAAAATTTTAGATATTTGGAATACTCTCTAGATGGTAATATGACCTTAGAAAACGTTCAAAATGTATGGAGATCGATTAATCATCCTGTGGGAGCCAGAACTGGTTTTCAGTTTTTGAGACTGAATTGGGACAGAATATTTGATACGTATGAGGACATATTTCCGGTATTTAGTACCATATTCCACGATTTTGTGTCTCAACTATCCACTGAGATTGATTTAGAAGATGTAAGTAAATATAATATAGGTAATATATTTTAATCCGAAAAATAATATTAAATATTAGCATGAATTATTTCGGCAGGATCCTGAACTAATTGAGTATTGACTCTTCTGAAGCTCTCTCAATATCCATTTTCTAAGAGTAAGGGATATATAGTTCACATCACATAATGCAATTTTTAACAAACCATTGTCACAAAACCATTTCCTGGAATTATTGATTACTCACATAAGACGTCAGTAACTGAAATTCATGGTTTTATGTAAGAAAGCCACTTTTGGCATCGAAACAACTTCAATTATATCTGTAACATGTAATGCTGCTAAAGTTTTCTGTACATCTTCTCTTCTCTCTGTTCATTACTGAAAGTCGCCTCTTGTCCATTGTAAAAAATCGACATTTCTTTCACTCTGATGTGTGTATTCATAAACTGAGAGTTTGTTAATAAATCATAGTATTTCTTAACCTTCCGCCACTACCGCGCGGACTCAGACTGCGAAGCGCCCGAAAATTCCAAATTATTTCGAATTCCGCCACTACCTGACCATCTCCGTCTCAGTAATCCTCAAGCGGTGGTTTTTTTTTGTTCTTTTAAAGTTTATTAAAATTTTACACATTAGTGACTACGAGAAGGAATTAGAAAGGTTAATAAACTTATGTTGGGAGTGTTTAGAAGAGGAATCAGAAGGAGAGAAAGTGGAGGATTCGGATGACGATTTGAACGAAGATAACATAGAAGTACACGAAAAACATCCAACGCAGAAGAAATTAACTGAAGTTCTTCAGGACACGGGGAGATTCTGGGAGTTCAAATCAGTGCTATAGATGTGGCAGGACTGTGCATTTCAAAACAGACTGCCGAGTACAACTACGGTCTAGATCTCCATCCAGAGACGCTAAGACCTCAAAGTCAAATCAGGAAAACTGCAGTTAGTTAACATTGCGGGGCGGGTGTTGGTTAAAGAAGATAAAGCCCCCAGGACCGCCTCCATAAAAAGTCTAGGCAAAAACTCTGACAGTGTAATTATTAAAGGAAAGATCAATGGAAAAGTCATTACAATTACTGTTGACACTGTTGCGGCGGTATCTTTGGTAAGGTCCAACAGAGTAGATAGAGTAAAAGTTGTACCCATATCGAAGAATGTTGGTTTACGTACGGTTACCGACGAGACTGCTGAAGTACTTGGATAAATGGATATTGAACTTCAACTGGGACGAATTAAATTACACCACATAGTGTTGTAGCCGACATAGAAGACGAATTTATTTTGGGGATTGTTCTCATCGGTCAACATGGATTCTCTTTTGACAACAAATTTAACCTTCTTAAGCTTGGCACCAAAGAGTTCATCCTTACCAAAACAGACGATGACACACCGACTAAAGTAGTGGCGACGTGTACTGTCAGAATAAGCGGAAATACCGAGCAGATAATTTTTGGGAAATTGGAGAAGAATTTTGGAGGCTGCATCGGACTTATCCAACACCACGATTTGCCTTGCAAACACCTCGTAGGCAAAGCACTAGACAAAACCGATAAGGATAGCAAATATTTCATCCAATTCCATCAAAATCAATAAAGGATATGTAATAGCCACTTGCGAGCAGGTGCAGTGGGTAAGTAGTTGCGAAACACAGCCAGAAGTAACACCCTCAACATCACATAAGGAAGTCCTAGAACATATCCAGAAATCGTGGCATCATCTGTCTTTCGAAAAACTGAAGAAATCTGCAAATTTTATCAAAGAGCAGAGCACAGCCTTTGAAAGGAAATATAGCAATACTGGAAAAACGAACATCATAAAACATAAAATTGATACTGGACGTGCTCACGCCATACGGCAGCATCCTCGGAGGTTGCCTACCAGTGATGAAGCAGCAAGAGGTTACCACATTAGTGGACAAAATGCTTGACGATGGAATTATTGAAGTTATCAAGCCCATGGTCGTCTCCTGTTGTCTTAGTCACTAAGAAGGCTGGACCTACCAGATTTTGCGTGGACTATAGAAGGTTACCAAGAACGCTAGATATCCACATCCCAGAATTGATGGCACGTTGATGACACTAGCAGCTTCTCATTGGTTATCAACAGTCAATTTAAAGAACGGCTACCGGCAAGTAGGCATTGACGAACGAGATAAGGAAAATACTGCGTTTTCTACCGGAAGTGGTTTATATCAGTTTAGTTATGCCCTTCGTACTATGCAATGCCCCCGCTACTTTTGAGCATCTTATGGAAGTTGTTCTACGAGGCCTCACTTGGAAGACATGCCTGGTCTATATTGATGATATAATGGTAATGGGAAAAACTTTCGAAGAGCACCTACAAAACCTCCATGAAGTTTTTACTAGAATCAACAATGCTCAGCTCTTACTGAATCCAACGAAATGTTTTCTTTTTCAACAAAATGTTGAATTTCTCGAGCATGTCGTGTCATCAGAGGAAATCCAAACTGACCAACGAGAGATTACAGCAATCAAAGACTGGCCTCGTCCTCGCGACAAACACGAACTGCGCAGTTTCCTTGGATTATGTAAATATTATAGATGATTTGTCGAAGGGTTTGCAAATATAGCTGCACCTCTATATAAGCTCACTGAAGAATGAGCAATTTATAACTGGGATCATAACTGTGATTTTGTGTTGAGGCAATTAAAAGCGTCTTTATGTTCTAGTCCAATATTGGGACATCCGGAGCAAAAGGGCAAATGTTTATTGGACACAGGCGCAAGCAACACCGGCATCGGCTCGGTTTTATCGCAAGTACAAGCAGGAAAACGACTTATCGAAGACTACAGTCGAACACTTTCGAAACCTGAACGTAACTACTGTGTAACCCGAAAAGAGCTTTTGGCAATAGTACGGTTTGTTGAGCATTTCCATCAATATCTGTATGGATAAGAATTTCTGATAAGGACTGATCATGCAGCACTTAAATGGCTTTTGGATATGAAACAGCCTGAAGGACAGGTAGCCAGATGGCTCGAAAAGTTAAAACAATATGACTTTAAGGTTAAGCACAGGGCAGGGAGATTGCATAATAATGCAGATGTTTGATCCAGAAGACAATGCGAGGATAATTGTAAGCATTGCCAAGGAATAGATCAACGAGAAGGAATTACTCCCATTAAGCAAATACAGTTTGAGGTTGATCAGCAGTGGACCACAGAGCAACTTAAAAAGGATCAGCTTGAGGATAGTGAAATAGCACTACTGCTAAAAGCTAAAAAAAGAACATCAACCAAAACCAAGCTGGAGAGAGATATCAACTAAATTATTTACTTTTAAAACTTTTAAATAGTAAAAGTTGCGATTTCGTTCAGAACCCAAGGGAAAAACGTAACAGTATTTTATAATGAGTTTTCTGCATTCTTTTTTTGCTTTGTTTTGTGTTCAAAAATTTTATGTGCTTCGAGTTTTATAATTTTTTTCAGTTATTCAAAATAGATACTTTTTAGTACTTTTCGTGTTTTTAATAAAAGGGTATGTTAAACAACTATCCAACAGCCAAATTTTGATAACAAAAAGGATGGTTTGAAGTTTGAGGTCCATTTTGGAGTGCGAACTCTCAGTCCGGTGGCAGTGATCGGTAACAAAATCGTCACAACAGAGCCGAATGGTTAAATATCTCCTAACTTCAGGTTATACGTGTTTTTGTGTATACCCATTACGCAACGAAAACATCAAATTTCAGATTTCAAATTTTTTTTTTAATTTTGTCAAATATTCGCCTCTGGCTTTAAACTGATCCTCTGCGTCTGATGAGGCAACAGTCTGGGTTTGCTGGGCTTCCTAAAGAGATTTTATTTTTGTAAGCATAGTAGCCAATCCTAAATGTGACATAATTTTTGCAAGGTTAGTCAATTACATAAACTGTTATAATTTCAGACAATTTTGGTCCAGGGTAGATTATGATCTTGTAGATCGCACCACAACAATACTCAACACATTTGCGTCCACACTCATAATAAGTACCTATTTATGACATAATTTTTAGCTAACTACATTCTACAAGCTCCACCAAAATGATCTGAAGTCGGTAGCATCTATACTCCAAAGTTCTGTGGATCAAATGAAAGTGAGAATAAAATGGAGGAAAAAGCATTTGGATTCAGTGGTGAATTGGCTGAAGGATAACAGATTTTAAAACCAATTTTTTTTTTTGAGAAAATTCGAACATTTTGAAAACATATGTTGATTAATTAAACAAGGGAACAAAATGTTTTTTGTTGATAATACATATTGAGATTTAATTAATTTTGCATCGATCTATTGTAGAAAAGTATTTGCACCGGCTTGTTATTAATACACTTGTTAAGTGTTCAAAATATGCATTTCATATAAACAGTGATTGTCGAAATTATATAAAATTTGCTCATATATTTATTTTCACAAAATTGAGATTTTATTTTAAAAGTATATTATAAAATATCAATAATAGTGTACAAATCCAGCCCAGTTTTTATCTACTAAATATTATGAGACAAAATTTGACAAATATTAAATGTTGGTACCCACTATAAGAGAGATTTTGAAAAAAATGTTGTTAATAGGCGAAATGTCGCCTGAACGGCATGGAAAAATAACTATTGTAGTTCAGTTAATGTTATGTTATTAGGTATGTTACGTGATTTTCCTAACGACTTAAAGATATGTTAAATGACTAATATCTGAATTGTGGCTATTTGGAGGGCAACGATAAGGAATAGATAAAATACCACTGGTTTCGATACTTGCCCCCATTTGTAAAGTTTATTTTATTATTATGTATTTTGGGTTAGTTTGGCTTAAAACGACGTCTTGATATTGAATGATGAGAATTCCAATAACAGCATACCGATATTCTGAATCTAGATAATGCTAAGTAATAGGGATTTGATAATAAGGTTACTAAAGAAAAACAGTAAAAAAAAATCCCTAACCCAGGTGGCAAAATAAAAATTCAAAATCCCTATTTTCCTTTTTGGATAATGGCAAATACTTCATATATTGTTATACATTTTTCACTGTATAATATGTATATATATTTGAAGAAAATAATAATATATTTATTTCAATATCGTGCTAAAATGCATAAAATAAACACTTTGCGAGTTTAGCAGGAAAACACAATTAATATGTTCCGATACCCGTGGACAATGAGAAATACTACATATATTGTTATACATTTTCTACTATATAAGATGTGTATATTTGGAGAAAATAATAATATCGCACTTATTTCAATATCGTCTTGAAATCCATAAAATAACACTTTGCGAATTTAGCAGGAAAACCCAATTAATATTTTCTGTTACCTTTGCTTTAGTAACTCATTTTTGTTTTGTTATGTATTATAGGACATTGTTAAATTAAATAGTTATTAATATATAGTTTTTTTTTATGAAATCCATATAATGGTGGCCTAACGAAATCTTTGCACCTCGATTTTCAACATTTAAAATGAAAATGTGGAAAAACGCTCGGTTCCGTCGATTTTTGATTTGACAAAGAAATATATTTCATTTCACCTTTTTTATGTACAGGGTGGCCCGTTTATTATAGAATGACACCTTATCTCAGAATCTACGGGGTGCACCAAAAAAGTTTAATACAAAAGTTCTTTGGCTTTACTTAAACTTCTTAAACAATGTATGTTTATATACAGGGTATTCGTATTTTCGTGGACAAGTATCAATTTCCATATTTTAAACAGAATACCCTGTATATTAATTTTTACCTAAGTCTAACCGTTTTTGACATAATATCTTGAATTTTATGACAAAAATGATGTTTGCAGGTCTATATATATCTATCAATTTCTCCTATTGAAATCCTTTATTATTTAATTGGAGTTGGTTTCCTTGTAGAAGGGGATTTACTTTAGTGGTCTGGGGTGACATTTTTATAATAAATAAATACAGGATGATCAAAAACTAACATTAAAAATTTAAATGAAAATATCGTTAAAAGTCATTGTTTTCTAATTATTATTTCTATTTTATCTTATTTAGTATTAAAAATAAGGGCGACTTTGTATAAGGTTGTCTATTCGAAAAACTTGTAGTTTTTGAAATATTGGCAATTTAATATTTTTCTATTATAAAAATGCTATACGGCTTTTACGTTTTGTTATTAGTTGACGATGACAGCGAGGCGTGGCGAAAAAAACAAACAATCGGGCACTACAGAAATTACAGTATTTCTTGTCTTCTGATAATACGCCTACTTATTACCTCAGCCGGGACCATTAGGTTATTAACCTTTCGTCATGGGCAGCTATTCTAGCAGATACCACAGTCTTTTTTCCATCATGTATGGTAACCTATAGTGTTAAAATCCCTACCGCATATTTTTAGACCAGCTATCGATACGTCCCTGGCAGTTTGTGTCAGAAGGTTTGATGTGCACCTGGCAAATCTTTTGATCTCTTGGATATACTGCACCTGATTACGTTATAATTTAAAAATTATAAATATGGCATATTAGCATAGAGAAGAACACTACCATTGGCCATCGGTTTACATTTCTAGGCACATTATAGGAGGTTACCTATGCGGTGGGGATTTTAGCACTGTAGGTTACTATACACGCTGCAAAAGAAAGACTGTTGGATCTGCTAAAACAGCTGCGCCCGACTAAAGGTTAATAACTTAATCATCCTGGCTGGGGTAATAAGTAGGTGTATTATCAGACGACAAGAAATAGTGCCATTTCTATAGTGCTCGATTGTTTTATTTTCGCCACGCCACGCCGTCATGGCCAACTAATAACAAAACTTAAAAGCCGTATAGCATTTTTACAATAGAAAAATGTTCAATTTCCAATAATTCAAAAACTACAAGTTTTTCGAATAGACAACCCTACACAAAGTCGCCCTTATTTTTAATGCTAAATAAGATAAATTTATAAAAATAGGGGGTTTCTATTTGAAAAAAATGGTTTTTAACGATTTTTTTCATATATATTTTAATGTTAGTTTTTGATCACCCTGTATTTATTTATTATAAAAATTTCAACACAGACCACTAAAGTAGATCCCCTTCTACTAGGAAACCAACTCCAATTTAATAATAAAGGCTTTCATTAGGTGTTATATTTAGACTTGCAAACGTCATTTTTGACATAATATTCAAAATATGTCAAAAACAGTTAGAATTTTATATATAAAATATATTTAGAAATTTCTGAGGAATTTCAAATGCCTTAATATATAGGGTATTCTATTTAAAATATGGAAGCTGATACCTGTCCACGAAAATTCGAGCACCCTGTATATATAAAAATATAATATTTAAAAAATTTAAGTAAATCCAAACAACTTTTCTGTTAAATTTTTTACACCACGTAGATTCTGAGATAAGGTGTCATCCCATAATAAACGGGCCACCCTATACGTAGCTTCAACGCCATTTCACGCTTAGTACTAAGAAAATTGTCGTAGGTGTCTGATGTGTCACTGAACGATGATGAGTTGGATCGTCGACTCCAATTATGTCATGTGTGTGTCATCAGTGAACAATATTTCAACCTATTTGTTCAACATTTGGTTTTCAGATGAGGGTTAATTTGACCTTAAAGGCATTATTAATAACCAGGTTTCGTACAAATAATAGAAACTGAAGAAGGACATGAAATCATAATTTTTAAGTAAGAATTTCTCATTTGGCCCAATCGGTTCCTCAATTCCTAGATAAAATATAAAATGATTAGAAGACACCTGATTTGATCCCTATATACTTTTTTTCAATGGTTATCTGAAGTCTAAAATTTATGCTACCCAACCATTTTGGTTGGGTTAGTATGATATACGAAATCGTATATGGATGAACATAAGACAACGCTTTGAACAAAATTTATTTATTACATGGGAGTAAATGACGGTCATTTTCGTATTTAATAAAATTACCAGAGAAGTAAATGAGCACTATTCTTCGTATTTACCTATTTTACGAAAAAAGATTACAAATAAACCATAACTGCCGATATTGATCAGATAAAATTCCTAGAGTATTTCAGGAAGTACACGCGTAGCATCTCCAAAATTAAATGTTTGGCCGAGTATTTACGGAGATCACTTAAAAAAGAGGCCAGTTTTTTACCCCGAATATTAGATGGTCAAATGTATCTGGAATTGTTGAAGAATGCTGTTCATCCAGATTTCGTACAAATAATAGCAATTAAAGAAGACCATGAAACCATAATATTTCAGCAAGTGCACTTCCTCATTTAGCCCAATCGGTGCGTCAATTTCTAGGTGTCAGAAGAAGAGGCAATATTGAGTGGCCCCCATCGGCACCTGATTTGATTCCTATGGATGTTTTTCTATGTGGGTCATCTAGAGTCTAAAATTTATACTACTCAACCTAAATCATTGGGTAATATGCAAAATAGCATATTTCAGGAATGCCGCCAAGTTACATCTAAAATGCACGTACCGTAAGACAACGCTTTGATCAAAATTATTTTATTGCATGATAATGATTCGCGGTCATTTCCGCATTCAATAAAATGACCATAAAAGTAAAAGAAGATTTACCTTTTTTTAGAAAAAATTACAAATAATGAGACCTAGCCTTTCCAATTTTAGAGGTTATATCTCAATTTTAAATGTCTTTAGACGCTCATTTTGAAGTATGTAACTCTTGTGATTAATTAATTATAAGCTAAACATTTTTCCCATAAATTTTGTCAAGCGGTCATTTCAATGGAAATAATAGCAGCCAGTTTAAACTTGGACGTTATAATTAGGGTAAAAATACCTTTAAAATAAGGAATCACTAAACACCCCTTCCCATTAAAAATTTTGTCACCTCTACTTAGAGATTGAAGTTGAAGGGTTTAAAACACAATTAAAAATTTTCCCCTTAAAGTGGATATAATGGACGAGTCCGAGCGTTTTCCTAGATTTTCACCCTGTATGTACCTAACAGTTTCATTTTTTTTTCATGCAAGATTAGGTCTCAATAACTGACCCGGTCATACGCGAGAAGTTTACTTTTGGATTGGAGGCAACTTCACGACAAGACGTTGCCCGGACCACATAACAGGGCTTCAGAGTTGCGCGCGCATCATATTGTGGACAAACACATGCGTTGTTTAACCCAAATTTGAAAAAAGAAACAAGCATAACCTTTAAAAAAAATCGACGGGAATTGAACTCGGGCCGCCGCCGCGCCGTATCACTGCGCTACGAGACCAGTTGAAAGCAATTCGGTGGACCATAAAGATATGGTGATGTGATGCGCGCGTAACTCTGAAGCCCTGTGATGTGGTTCGGGTAACGTCTTGTAGTTTCACACCCCAAGACTGCTAAAATTCGGTCCTGCAAATTAAATTAGTTATTTCGGCTGCCTTTTTCCATTGCATTCGTCTATTCTAAAGAGATTCCTTTCACTCTGATATTTTCATTCAATAATCAAGTGTTTGTTAGAAGATTAGAATTTACAGGCGTATTATATACCGTTAACGCAGGAGCCATGGCCCTAGTCAGCTCGTAGCACTATGTAAGCAGTTCCTTAAGTGCCTACACTGCGTACCCTAGATGGCGTCATTTTTGATATTTGGCTACCAAACAATTTTGATTTTTTACGTCATACTAGACATGAATAGACCAACGGAACGTAAAGAAAATATCGTCCGTTCCTAATACCGACAAGGGATCCTGGAATAGGTCAATTCGTCTGACGCTTATTGATATTTTAAGGCCACTTTTCCCATTATAAATATAAATAACAAAACACAGAAAGACTTGGGCACCGGAGCATGAGAATTTCCTTTAATAGCTTAAGGTGTCTACATTTTATCAAAAAATTTGCAATGACCAATGAAGTTTTGGTGACATAATTTATTAAATATAGGTCAATGTAAAAAGCTAGCAAGGATTGAAATTAAATTTATTTACTCGCGCAGCATCTCAAATAAGTTGGCGAACTTGTTACGAAAATGTAACGTTACACAATATGTGAAACAAAACGTTGGCAAAGACAGAAGTGTCTTGGCGAGGCGCATCCGCTCCGAACTCGCCTATCTTTCCCTGACATGAATCGATCGTTGAATGAGTTGCAGTTCGTTTTTCTTTTATGCGGATGAAATTTCATTTCTGGCGTGTGGTCCACAAGCACACTCTTTTCTTACCGCAGTAGATTCGACTTTCTGATGGTTCTGCAAGTATTCGAGAGATCTGAGATATTAGTGGGTGACCTGAGAGGAAAAAATCTAAATTAATAAACTCATATTACTGTAATATCGCAAGACACCTCCCTGATCACTTATCCTTGTCAACATTCAACAATTTCTTGGTATCCAACTCTTTTTTTTTTCAATCAAGTTGCAATGGTAGAATAAGAGAGAATTTATTTAGGCATCAAAACTAAAACCTAATTAGGTTGGGATTCTAGAGCCTACCCTAAATGCTTCAATAAAGCCCATACATCTTTAAGTGAAAATAGCTCATTTTCCCACCTTTTTAAAAAGATGCAGACATTCTAATTTTTAACGGAAAGAAAGAGAGGAACCTTCAAACTACCGACCTATATCACTGCTGCCTAGATTTGATAAGACTATTAAAAAAAACTTATTACGGATCCAATGGTGGCTTTTCTAAAACAAAATAAGCTATTATGGTGAGAAGCCCGCAGAACTGCCTTGTGACTTGACCAAGGACTTCGATTATATCAATCACGAGATACCGCTGAACATGCTTGAATAAATATGAAAGCAGTACCTGTTAAGAATTCCTGTCCAATTTATATGTATGTGCTTATACGGGCCCTCTTAGGCAGCCTTCCAGTTCTTATACGCCTGAAACAAATAAAGTGACTTAATTCCAAATACTTGACAATTTGTCGAATATATATGAAAGTAGTAAGTACCTATTTAGAAACATATTTTGAACACACAATTAAATAGTGAGTGAAGAAACAAAGGTGGGATATATTTTTCGTTGCATAGTTACTTCCAAGTGGTTCAGAGAACTCCGGATCATTCTCTGATTTTTTGCATCCACAGTTGGCCTGACAGTTGCCCCTGAAGAACCTACCGGATATTTCGTGCTTGAAGCACAAAAACGTTTTATAGGTTATATAGTTATGTTTGGTTTGGTAAAGTTGGTTGTTTTGTTATTATTATTATAAACATTAAATAGATAACAAAACTGCAATGGAATAACATATATTTAACTATTATTTAAGCCGATTGATCCCTTCTATATTACTAATTACCTACCAACTTGTTTCTTAATGCACCTCCTCTGATTTGAAATAGCTGGATTAATTTTTAAGTTTTTAACAAGCTCTCAACAATTAATTGAAACGATTGAAACCATGCACAAAAAAAAAACAGAAAATCAAAAAAAGAACAGATTAAATAGAGGCATAGATAAAGAGCACATAAACAATAACAAAAACGCCTCTTATAATGGCCGCGTGTAGTCTTGTCTCTGGTATGTAGTTCCAGCCCCACAGTTGTGCTCGAAACGCTCGGATTTCAAGCACATCGCTTAAAGCCCAAACATTTGTTCAGCTGGAAAGCGACTCTTGTCAGTTAATTTGTACAATGCAGTAAAAAGATAAGGCCAGCATTAGTAACAGTGTCAGCATGTGCCGCAGGATCTTTAAAAAAATTAATGGTCTTGGTTAGAGCACGGTTCTTTTTGAGGTTTGGAGAAACCTTATTTTTCCTATAGACGAGGCTGAAGTTGTGTACCATACTCCCGTGGCATACAACAACAATATGTTGCCACTGATCAATTAGTCTGGTTGGTAGTCAGGGGAAAAAAGTTAGTTGTGAAATTGCGCATTTACCCGTCCGGAATATAATTGAATGTATACCCCGACAACGACCAATCATGATCACTAGCAAATCTATATATTCACCCAGAATAATTACACAGTTATGCTGTTGTGCGAGATCCATTGCTGTGGTGACACTAAGTGTATCTGCATCCTCTGGTGCCTACTTTGTGTGGGGCCCGTTAGGCATGAAGACTACAAGGGTCTGCGTACACACCCATTTATTGAAATCAATTATGAAACTATGAAATATGAAATGATGAACTATGTCAAGCTTCACGTGTAGTATATGCAACCGGCATTGGTTTACTTTAAGAATGTCAATATTCTACTTCGCGCATGTCCCTTCGCTCGCCTCGCTCGCTCCGGGGCGCAACCAAATAAAACTAACCCTAAATTTATCATGGAAACTTTCACGTGTAGTATTTACGGTCCAATGAATTGCTTTCAGTGGGTGTGGTCGCACAGTGCATAGACTCTGTGCTTGTGATACGGCGGGTCGGGTTCGATTCCCGGCAGTGGCGAGACATATAAATAAAACATTATTTTTAGTGGTTTTTTAATGATTTCTCATATTTGTCGCGAACATTTTTGTTGGACAACTGCGGATTCATATTCAGCACCTTAAAAAACACAAAATAAACTACTAAAAATATTTACACCAGAACTTTCCACTTCGAACCCTTCTTGTGTACGATTTGACTCAAGTAGTTTGTAAATTTTTTTGACTGCTTACTGGCGTTTTTATTAGAAATTGTTGCTTTTAAGAGATTCAGCTGCGATATCAGTACAAAAGAATATTTTTCTCGAAAATTTGGTAATTAAATCTTTGGTAAAATATTCGGGAATATATTTAAAACAATTAATATTCTAGGTCGGCTGAAATCAAAATGTAGTTCTTACCCACATTTAACCACATTCATCTCGAATGATTTTAAATGAAGCATACGCTCAATAAATATCATTTTTCAGTGGGCAGTTACATTAAATGTGTAATTACGTGAACAGTAATACTGTTCTTAAGAAAATAATATAATATAATTAACCTAACAAAGTTTCTCATTTAATAACTTACTCTCATAAACTCAAGGCATCAAAATGATTTCTTTATTTACAATTTGGTACAGCTTACACTCTATAATTATTAATTCTATCGTCTAGATCCTTCCTGGGAATTCTGATTGGTTAAACCGACCTCTTCCATTGTAGGGACCCCAAACATTAATGGGGAATAATACGCAGGGAATAAAGCTGAGTATTGTTGAGGAGACGCAGTAGCGGGAGCGAAATAATGGGGAGGAAACAATCCTTGTCTTTGAGCCATCTTTAATCTGGTAGTTAGTTGCTTCTTCCATTTTGTTCGTCTATTCTAAAATAATTAGCAAATATGAAACATAAGAATAGGAACTTTTCGGAATAAATTTTGCCAGGACTTCTAATGGATCTAATTGCAAGATATAGTATTAAAACCTTAGGCAAGTAAGTCACATAACTTAAAAAAAAAACAACAAAAAAGTGACATATTTAATACAAAAATTATTCTAAACAAAGTAGCGGTACAAGAGAGTTATGTCTAATATTGAAAGCACAAAGTAGTAAAATTAGTAGAGAAGGCCCGACCCTTCTCTACTAATTAAACGAGGACTCAGAATATATTTTCAATTTATAACTGAAGACTAAATTATTTTTAACATGTTTTGAACGTACTTACTTGAAACCAAGTCTTGATTTGCACCTCAGTTAAATTTAAAGCTTTCGACAACTCCATGCGTTTGCTGACACTCAAATATTTGTCAACTTTGAACTCCCCTTCCAGTCTTTCCAATTGTTTTGCACTGTACGCTTGTCGAGGTTTCCTATCTAACCCAGGTTTCCGTGATCTTCTGTTGGCAGGTTTTGGACCTGGAAAAATAAGTACAATGTTTAAAATATAACAAGGTAGATCCTAAAAAGTTATTTAACACTAAATGGTTTTGCATATAAACATATACATATTAGGAAACTGTGTAGGCATTTTAAGGGAAAATGATATCTTATAGCAAAATAAAATGTTAGAAGTTCAGTGGATAACCATTTTTGCAAAAATATGACGTCGGCATTCGGCATCAGTGGGGGTTTACCTTTAGTTACACATAAAAAAATTCAAGTTGTTATAAATATGTATTACTTATATTCATGACATAAAAGCAATAAGTAAGTTACGTAGTCACGATCCCATGAGAAACGCAAACTAAGCACGCATTAGCAGAAGATTACGAAGAACCGAGGAACTTTGTCAGCAAGCCATAGTTTATATTTTTATACTCTAAAATCTGAATATTCATTCTTTGCTTAACTAGTGTACTTGTCAGTAATAAAATAGATGCTTTCGGCATATGAATTACTTAAGTGGCGCAGTCGGTAGGATTGTACGGTAGTGCATTTCGGATAGTTTTCGAATCACTGAAGCCAGTTTGCATACTTGAGTTTCAACCCTCAAGTACAATCATTGAGGAATCTACGATGCCTAGGATTGGAGATGATCTCAAGGGTGATGTTGTCTTCGACATCACCCTTGAGATCATCTCCAGTCCTAGGCATCGCAGAATTTCAGATACCACTGGCAGGGCAAGGCGAGACTCGGGAAAGAAGTGAAAACTACGAGAAAGTAAATTCCATTTCTTTTCGCCCCTCCTAATCCTCGGTATAGGTACTTAGTTAGGGATAGTTTAGGCAGTGTATTGCGCACACAAATAATGTTTAGGAAATCTCCGCAGGAGAGTCTCGGTCTATTGAATAATTTGAAGTGAAAAAAATTATTTTTAGGAAATCTCCGCAGAGAATTGCAGTCTATTGAAGACATAAGTTTTAAGCTGAAATCAATAAATAATCCTTTGAAAAATCTCTTTTATGTGATAATTGAAATAATTAAACTAAGTAACAAATAAATTGTTATATTATTTATGAATAAGAGTTTCTAGTCTTAATGAAATATTTAATACATATTTAAATTTTAAAGGCGAAAACAGTACCGCAGTGATCAAAACCTTTTGATGGTGACAGTAATACACTAAATAAGTTTATTATAAAATGCGAGAATCTAATCAGTTCTTATGTAGAATTAAATGACAATGAATCGAACAAACATATTTTTGATTGCATTCAAAAGGGTTGGTAATCGATCAGAATTAACAAATTGGAATAGTTTAAAAGCCGCTTGAATCTAATGTTTTGCTGATAGACGAGATTTAGACTGTTTGGTTCAAGAATTGACCTGAACACGACTTTATAAAAATGAACATCTGGTAAATTTTGGCAGTAAGTTACAATTGCTTAGGGGTAGTGTACTCCAACGCATCAGCATTGAAGCCAATTTAACATAAACTGAAAACTTTTTCATATGTTAATCATTATGATAAAATCGCGTTAAATACATTGATTGCAGGACGCTCGGGAACATTAAAAAATAATATGCATTTGAAACCACCAGAATTACTTGAAGACGCAATGGCCTATGTCATTGAGTTTGAAAATATTGAACAACTTTACGGAAATTTAGGGAACGTTGAAAAATATAATAAAAATAATACCTCTGCATATAAGCCAATAAACTACCAAACTTCTACAAAATCAATGTCCCCAATTTAATGCCAACAATTAGCAAAATTATTTAAGAAATACAAGTCCACATATCCAAAATTTGACGAGTAGCCAGTCAAATTCTAACCGTACGAATTTTACAAATATGTCCACAAGACCTCAATGGCCTTCACAACCCATAAACGTGCAAACCAAAACGGTTGTTACCCCGCAAAGATACCCAACAAATCGAGAAGTGTTTGGACCACCTCGAAATGTCTTTAAACCTAATCTGATTTCACAAAATCAACCCAAACTAACCCAAACCAACGCCCATGTCGTTAGTTTCCAGAGTTACGAATGGCTTAACTAAAAGGCAATATGTACAGGGTGTTCACCCATAATGTCCCCCCCCCTTTAACTTTGTTAATTTTTAAGCTACAAAAAAAAATAAAAAACAAAATTGTAGGGATTTTAATGTAGTTTTTGCACACGTAAAGAAAAAAACAAAAAATTGTACAGTATACAGGGTAGATCAAAAAGAAACATTTTTTTTAAATCTAGCCCCCCATTTTTTAGTCGATTTTTCGATTCTACGTATAATTCTAAGGATTTTTAATATAACACACTATATGCCTATTCCTAATACTTTAAGAGTTATTGACAGTTGAATTCGCTATTTTATTTGTTCTTTTATTTTTTTATGGCAACAGCCACCTAAGAATATAACTTTTTGTTTAGCTTTTGAACTCATTGAGGTGTAAATATTGAGTTTCCTCAATTCGACCTCATTGCTTCGAGTAGTGATTTTGTATCTTCTGTTTTAAAAATGATTAAAGAATTATTATTATAATTAAAAAATAGCGACTTCAACTATCAATAACTCCTAAAGTATTAGGAATAGGCATATAGTGTGTTATATTAAAAATCCTTAGAATTTTAGGTAGAATCGAAAAATCGAATAAAAAATAGGGGCTAGATTTTAAAAAATGGTTCTTTTTGATCTACCCTGTATACTATACAATTTTTTGTTTTTTTGTTTACGTGTGCAAAAACTACATAAAAACCCCTACAATTTCGTTTTTTTATTTTTTTTCTAGCTTAAAAATTAACAAAGTTAAAGGGGGGGGGGGACATTATGGGTGAACACCCTGTACAACACCCATCAAATCAATATCAAAGACCTTTTTACCAAAATCAAAAGCCAAATCTTGTATTCGAAGAGCTCTATTCCAACGAATATGATAAAAATCAAGTAAATATTTCTGAATATACTCTTGGTCAAGAATACATAGAAAACACAAATTGCTAAAATATTGACCCATACTTATATAATATGCAAAATCAATATGACCAAAATATACTTGACACTTTTGGTGATTAATCTAACTCAGAAGAAATAAGGCTTGAAATGCGGCGAAATGCCCTTCCGTATATTGAAATAGAAAACCCTAAAGTGAAACTCCTAGTTGACATCGGTAGTTCTAAATCAATCTTAAGTCCCACGTTGGTCGCAACGTTTTTTCCTCAGTGTATAAATCGCTTCGAAAATGTTATTAAAACGTCCACAGGTACAGAAAATACGGAATTTCAGGCTAATATACCAGCATTGTCAGAATTCGGGAAAAATTACGAAATCAATTTTATACTTTTTGATTTTCATGATTTTTATGATGGTGTTATTGGATTAAATGATCTAACTAATATGATCTTAAATATGGACATATGCAATAAAAAATTAATTGGTCCGGAAATCGAAATAGTTTTAAAGATAGAAAACCGGAAGAAGTAAATTTTACGATTACAGTATAGCCAAATGTAAAAGGATTGAAACACATCCCTGTGAATTTTTACAAAGGTGATATAATTATTAAAACGCAATAATTAGGCGCTTTAGAAATCTCATCTCTTCTTTCTCAGGCTAACAATGGATTTGCAATAATCGAAATTCAAAACCCATTTACTTTAACTGAACCAGCGACATTCGATCTTTTTGAACCTGACTTATGTCAAAGCTTTATGATAATATCATGCCAAGCACGAATTATGTAAAAACAAATTAAATAAATGCCATTACCAATAATTTAATTCGTACTAAACACTTAAATTCGGAGGAAAAATCGGAAATTATTAAGGCATGTAAAGAATATGGCGATTTATTTTATCAACTTGATGACAAATCATTTTTTTTTTCATCAAAAATCAAACGAAAAATAAAAACGTCGGATCAGTCATGATCCGAACTATGGAAACTAGTTTAGAGACAGTACGACTACACTAATCAGCCGAAGACCGAATTCTTTAAGTACCTATTTAAGAAAGACCATTAAGTATTTACAAAAAACCAAATCATTATCACCGATGGAGATATAGACGCAAATACCAATTTAAATTATCATTATGTTAGGTGCAAGTAGCAATTGCTAGGTGCATAATAGTAAATATCTTTTTTCGCTTAATAAAGTATTCAACCATTTAAAAATAATATTATTATGATTATTATTATCATTATTTAGATTAAAAATCACTTACCGATTTTAACACGAATAAATATTAATTTCCTTAAAAAAAAAGAAATGATCATAAATGATAATAATGACTAAATTTACATCATTTGAAATAATTACAGGTCATGTAAAATTGGTGAATCCATTTGATTTAAATAACAATGCTATTATTTAGTTAGCTAGTTATATACAATTCCATAAAGAAACGTCAAATACATTGTATGAAAAGATAAAATAAATTAACGAACACACTAAACTCGATGTAATTTCTAAACGAAATATAGACAGATCTGACCCTCCAGACTTTCATTGACAAAATATAGCATATATTAAGGCTAAAACACGTGGAAAACATCTGCCCAAATTTAAGAAAATACTATAGTCGGATAGACAGATATTTAATTACAAACAGATAAAACTTCTTATCATAAAAGTTCTGCCCGAAAACCTAAAACTAATAGACAATATTTTTAGAATCTTAGTAATGTCTCCAATATCTCTATTGCTGGGACTTCAAAGTAAAGTAACTGTGGAATCCGACGTACAGTTAGTTTATAATAGACATACGTTGATACATTATGCAGATTTAAGTTACTTAATTAAGCAATTAGAGCATATAGAAAATTATAATTAAAAATCCTTTAAATGCTTTAAATGCTTCAAATCAAGTGTCATATCACGCGTTATCGCAAAGCTGACTTTTAAGAATCGAATATTTAATGCAAATAATTTCTGATAAACTCGAGAATTTACACTCACATATTCGTAACAAAAGAGGATTAATAAATGTGGTGGGTAAAATAAATAAATGGTTATTTGGCACATTGGATGCTGACGACGGCATAAGATATATTAGTATCTTACAAGATAATCAAAAGAACATGACAAAGAACTTAATTTGTAGATTTAACATTCACAAGGCCTGATGAATAGTTAAAATAAAACAATAACTATACCAAACAAAAATCAGGAAAAACTTGAATTTGGCTTAAAAACGTACCAACTGTCCGCACAACGGGCAATAAGTAGCTTACAAGACTACCTTAACATTCAAGGCATTGTATTGCAAGCTAATTTAGATTGCCAAAATCTAATAATGTTTTTCGACAACTTAGTTGATGCAATTATGTTCGCTAAAGTAAATATCTTACACAATAGCATACTTTTGGGCTCTGAATTTAAAGTCCACGTTAAATTATTTAACGGAAATTTATATAAAAAAAACGAAATACCAGAATTTAAATATATATTATCTTATTATCAATTTTTGGAAACTTAAGTTAGCTTTTCAGAAACAAAAGTAATTTTTGCCATTCATCTACCTATACAAACACCCGAAACTTTAACCTTCATCATATATTATATCCAATATTCCATATTCCAAAATCAAACCATATTCATTCCAGGATACCATTATCTGGCACAAGAAGAATCAAGAATAAGAAGACAATTTGCCACTGACACTTGCCCAATAAACGAGGAAATGTACTTCTGCATAGAAGAAATCCATCCTCAAGATAAATTTGTCGAAAATTTGTTAGATTATTCAGAAATGTAGAATTGCTAAATTTCAGAGGTCCTATTCGAGGAGCCAGTTGTTGAACAAATTTCCAGAGAATTGATCCTTGTATTGCCAACAAAACCCGAAAAACTCTTGGCAAAATGTAACAGAGATCAACATTTCCAAATTAAGCGATCGGTCCTTATCAAGAATCCAGAAACGTGAGTTCAAAATTAATGAAAAAAATCTTCAACGACGTCAAGTTCCAAAAAGGTAAACCGTTGATTCTATCCGAAATCCGGCTGACACATTGAACGCCAGATTTTGGTAACACCAAATTTTACCAAAATCAATTTAGACGAAATTTACCGCTTGATAGACATGGCAAGTCAATTATCGGCAATCAAAAAAAATCGATCAAGCACCACGAGAATCGTTATTCTTCGCCATCCCAAGATTCTGCCTTGTTATTACAATGGTAATAATAGCAACTCAATGGAGAAGACTTCAATCAATTTGGAAATTGATCCGCTGAAAGAAAATTTAAAATCCAGAACAAATCGATATGGAACCTGTTCCAAATCCTCGAAAATCAAGTTCCGGTATTTTCGAGTCTTAAGGAGGGAGAGTTACGTAGTCACGAACCCATGATAAACGCACACTAAGCACGAGGTCAGCAGAAGATTACGAGGAGCCGAGGAACTTCGTCAGCAAGCCGTAGTTTATTAGTATGTTCTAAAATGTGAATATTCATTCTTTCCTTAACCATTGTACTTGTCAGTAATAAAGTAGATGTTTTTAAAAATAACTTTCGGCATACGAATTACTTAAGTAGTACATAGTTTCTAAATATTTCTTTCTAGTGTGAAAAGTATTAAGTATTAATGACATTTCATTCATTGAATAAGTTTTTACACAGAGTCGGCATTTTTTCTTGAGTTCTATATGCTCAGGGCAGTGAGAGATACTATCGAATCTTAATCATCTATTGGATTAGAACTAATTTTCTTCTTTTTTTTTGGTGGTGGCTCCGGTGTTATACATGGCACTGAATCTTGTGATGTGGATGGCCTCTAAATACGCTTCCGATTAGATTCATTGCGTTGGTTGATTAATTCATGCGCCATTTCTGCTCTAAATACCACCAATATTTAAATTTATGTTGATTCTGACAACAGTCAGTAAATTAATCATGGATTTACAATAGAAATACCAAGTAAATTGTTAATTATTCGTAGATAGCATCTTCTCACTCCCAATTTTATTCTATATAGAGATACTAGCATATCGTTTAGATCGACACCGCAAATGTTTGAGTTATTCTTTTATAAGTGAAGGTCGTTGAACATTAATGTATTTTTGTCAGATTACATCTTTATAGGCTCTATACCTTCATATGTTGACGCCACATGTACTGATTTATTGTCAATCTATATTACAACCAATACGTTATGGTTTGATTCAGTGCGTCATATGATCCACGACCTTCTTTTTCAGAACCTCATGTGTTCAGAAGGTCAAACGGAGTTAACCAGTTATCAAAAAAACTTTTAATTTTGATTTTGCGGCAAGTCCTCTTTCAGCTTTATTCCAAGAGCTGACTCACTTTTGATAGCACCCTGTCTCTGTACCGTATGAATTTAAAGTCATAGACAATGCCATTTATTTTTGCTAGTACAATCATTTTCATTATCCATGCATGGGTTTTTTTACGTATTGCTGAGAATGGTGACCTTTGAAAGACCTCATAATTTCGTCTACTGAATTATGTTTTCAGCCTCAATTTTCCAGAAAAAAATATTCTTAGGCTATCTTTAAAAAGTTTGTCATAGTCTTCTAAATTCCTAGCCACCATCTGGCTATTATCGTTACCATGTATATAATTTAAGTTCATCGAAATGCTTTCTAGACATAGTGAGTCTCTTGGGCCCAGTACACCATGTAACTGGACATCTTTATGATCCGAGATAGTATTTAAAAGCCCAAAAACAGAGATATTTAAGCAACTGTAGTACTTATTGATAATCCATTTTCTTAACTGACTAAAAATGTGCTTGCTGGATAATATTTGCAATTATTTCATCGTCAATGAACATTTTGAAATAGTTTAATGATGCTAACGCTTCATCTGGATGTATGTCTGATATGCTGCACTGCGAATGAATATTTTCTAAATCTTGCTTTTTCCATAAAACTAGTCTTTTTTTTGTCCTTAAATTTGTGTTCTTTTTTTATCAAAGAGGTGAGCGTTGTCATAGGAATATTATCTCCTTTTCGTCTGTTTCTTCTGAAGATCGATTGCTTATATTTGAAGGGCCCGGTATTCCTTCTGGATTATGACCAAAGAGGTTTCTGAGACGAAGTTCTTCCTCAGCTGCGTTTTTGATGTCTTCGTCAATATCCTCTTCATTTTCTAGATCAAGATCGGATACGTCTTCTTCTAGAAGTAAGAGAAGTTGTTGCACTCAAACCAATTGGTGTCAGGGTTAATATCTGATTCACATTTCAAAAAACTAGTATGTTTTACTCGAGGGATGTTTTGCCTGTAGTTGCAAGCTTCGACGTAAAATGTAACACTTCTGTTGCTAAAAACATAATACCATTTTGCTAAAATACCGTGAATTATTTAATTGACCAATTTTTTCAACACTATGGGCTCGTTGTGAAAACTATCCCCTAACCTAAACTGAACAAGTATTCGAAAAACTGGCCCTTTGCATTCTATATACTTAATCATGAATTTAATAAATTAAGCTACCTGCATGAATGGATTTGAAACGATGGACGGAAGAGAAGATTACTTGCACGTAGGCGGCCAATCTGGCCCTATGTGTGCTTACTCTCATTCCAATTCAGCCATGTAGCCCGGCCTTTCTAGCATAGGCACCTGCTTGAAGTGCAACCCTCTTACCCTAATTAACGCTAGATAGTCGGCAAGACCATGAGTGGATGATTCCTTCAAGTACCTCCAGTATTCCTACGATATGCAGCAGGTGCAAATGCCTATTTAAGCGATAGTGCCATGTGAGGAGTGTTCTCACAAACCTCAGGTCCCATCCTCTACAGAACTAGAAAGGTCCTCACCCTACAAGGCGCTGGCTTACCCAAGAATAGCGCAACTTGTCTCATTCCTTGAGTCGTTCGCCATATATCTTTGCCCCGCACGATTATTGCATTCCTTAGGATGGCGGACAACTTACTGATAGACACACCTATTATGATCAGCCTCCTAGTTCTCCGAGACATTCAAGTGTCCCGGAACCTAAACAAGATTGACCATATTATGCTCGACTAAGGCTTCCAGGGCGTTCCAACACTCAGACATCGGCGCAGAATTAACTCTGTCAGACTCAAGAGACGACAGAGCAGCTCTGTTGTCAGAGCAGATGTAAATATCCTTCTTTCTGAAGGCTCTTAATTTGTTCTTATGCCCGCATTTGAGGATCATATATACATCTTGGCTTGTAAACACGGTTGCATATGTCTCAAGAGCGTAATCTCGTCTCGTCCCTATGGTTTCTCCATGCATACCGGCTCGAGTACTGAGTACTACTATTCGATTTGAGCTGTGTAATAAACGATCCCATTAATAGTCCTCATTAAGAGTTTTAGTCATTTATCAGCCGTCCTCCTCCAGACTTTGATGTATCCCCTTAAGCTGTTATTGTCCCTTAGATGACCCAGGCATTTCAGTCTGTATGCAAACATCACAGTCCAGGAATAGACGGAGAGGTGAAAACTGGTCAGTCTCTTCATCCTCGTAGGTGCCGTCCTCATATTACCTGCAATTGCCACGCAATCAACTCTGTCTAACTGAGTCCTAGAGATCGCCGGCCGGTTGCGTGCCGGCCCATCATATGACGGCCCCAATGGGGCGAACTACAGCCGTATAAACCTATTGGAAGATCTTCGGCTGTGTAGGTCCCACGCGTTTCCAATAGCTTTTTTATAAGCCCATAGAGCATTATGTGCATTTTAAATGCCGCCTCTAATATAGTTCTTTCAAGTCAACTTAGAGTTCAGTATGAACCCGAGTTGCTTGAATGGATTCTGAGCCGTTCCTTATGCCATTAACTCTCTACCAGATGGAGTGCTCGTTGCATGAGTCTCCTTACACGACCAATGTTCCGATCATCAATAATGATGACCAGATCATCAGCATAAGCTTGGATGTGAAACCAGCCCCATTCAGCTCCAACAGTAAGCTTTCTACTACTAGACTACTAGCCACCAAAAGAGAGGCGGTAAAACCCCACCTCGGAAGCTTCCTTTTGCTACCCTCGCCATCGCAATGTCGCTGTCAATTTCCACCCTGAGTGTGTGCCTTTATAACATAGGTTTTTCCACCCTGAAAGACGGGTTTTTAAACGTGCCCTCGATATTTAGGAAAACTCCCAGCGCGTATATTTCATTATGAAGCACTCTCTTTAACCTTTCATCTAGGCGATGAAGTGTCACTTCCGAGGACTTTCCCGCCTGATAAGCATATATGGATTGGTGTGCCTACCAAAACCACCTCCCTTATGTGACAGTTCACTATTCTGTCCATCATTTACAAAAGAAAATTAGATATACTAATTGGGCTTAGTCAGCTTTTACTTTACTTCTCATCTTTAGTTCTCTCCAGGCAACTACCTAGTATGTAGAGCGCGGAAACAACTCGTCTTCTCCCGGAGAAAATTAGTTCATAAATCGGTTAAAATTAAGAATAATATAACGACGCAACAAATGAAGTGTTAAAATCGACTTCTTTGTCTCTTGTTTACACGTATTAATTTTAGACCTTCCTAAACATCTAATGATCATTTCATATGATACACGCAAGAATATTTAAATTCTCTTTTATAACGATATTTAGTTTTAGAATTATCAGATTTGCAAAATGATAACAAATATTATATCGAAATTGCTATTACACTTCCCGATCTGGTGCGACAAAAAACGTCAATCAAACCATAATGTCATGTAACGCGTTAGTTATAAACGCAAATAGTATTATTGCAATAATTGGCTTTCAAAAATACGTGTTAATATCTTTTCATTATTCATCTAATAAACATTTAATTTAGAAACGTGACATCGGTCACTCAGTTTAGCACAATATACAAATACAAAAAGGTGCGAATTTCGTTATTGTTTTATGAAAATTTTACATCGGTAGGAAATTATTTTTAAACGTTGTATGAATAGTCAATAAGTTTATAATATATAAGTAAATATTCATCTTTTGGATTGTGTCATGAAACTGGTTATATTG
>MU185315.1:6418-52129 GCA_016904865.1 Pissodes strobi
TTATCTCTGGAAAAACTGCAACATTATGCAACTATGTAACTAATTTATATCTCAAATAAATTTTGAAGTTACTTGGCAAGTATACTAATAACAAAAGAACAAAACATTCTCCAGTGGCGTATCGTTTAAGAAAAAATCGAGAAAAAAAAAGAAAAATTAAAAGTTGATGTACTTAACTCAAATTTCATATTTAGATTACTTTTTTAATTTGGAAGAACTTTGCCTTATAAGATTTTACTGTATCTTCATAAATTAAGGTACTTTACTCTTGACGCGATTTCGGAAAAATGGCATTTGCGCCCGCACTAAAAGCAGTGAGGAAAATTTGAAATTCTCATCTACTGTTTTAGGATAAGCACCAACTTTTATCAAGAATAAAATTTTCTGAGAATCCAATAATAAAAAAGTTTCCCATATGTTGCATACTTTTTTGGACACACTGTATATCTCGGAACCTATGCCCGCAGATCTGATACTACACTCCTCTTATTACTTAGAACACAGATGGTTAATCCGGACTTCAATTTTTGGTATTTTAATGAACCAGCACTATTTCTTCCTACCCCGTATAGACATGGCATCAAACTACATGTTTAACGAACTCGGCACTAATACTTGCGGTTTAAGAATCCATTTCGATCTGTTTAGGACATGGTAGCTCGCGACAAAACTGATTTCGGTTTCTGACTATCTACTTTCGCATGTGAAGACTCTATTTTTATGACTGATTTTGCCACAGATATGTTTCGCTTTTATACCAACTTTTTCGACTTGTTTTCGCGCCGAAAAATGTGGAATTTCACAGATGCTCCACAGGTGTTGCGTGACCCCAAATTTTTAATGGGCAATTAACGATAGTTTTACATGTTTTGTTAAATTCCAATCTCGCTTTTATTAAGCCGCCCTTTGATAGTTCGGTCAATTAAACTTTGATCATCGCTGTTTACATGATTAGTCCATTTCGTTTTTAGCTTTTAATTGCTACCGCATTTCTAAATAGGCACTTAAAATTGTTTGTTAAAATAGTAGGTGTACCACATTCCAAAATTTGGCTTTCTATTGGCTGATTTTTGAGCCGGCCATTTCCAGATTTTTGGGGCAAGGAACCTGATTTCGGTCGAAATGCGCAATATTTCTTCCTTCTATTACGCGTTAGAAAAACGAATGGATGAGATTTAACCTGGCCATTATTAAAATTATTTTCCCATAGGGATTATTTTATTTGTTTTTTTCCTACTGCTATCTAGTTCGAAGTGTAGTTGATTTGCTTATGTTCATCGGCGAATCAGAACGAAATTTAATTTACTTTTTCTTGATGAAACTATGAATTAATTTAATAGATAAATTAATTAAAATTAGTCACTACCCGCCGTAGCATCACAAGGTGCCTAACAATATCAGGGCCGTTTAACTTAGTTCGATAAAAGTTTTCTTCCTACCTAACCCCCCCCCCCCCCCCCCCCCCCCCCCCCCCCCCCCAAACGGATCGACCAATAGGAGAGGTCGATTTTTACATACTCTATTTGTGTAAGATGATAGATCGCCTCTAAATTATTCGCCCGCCTCGCGCATGACGTCACGTGTATATTCAGTTTTGAAAATGAAGCGGAGTCATATGGCATGTGTTTCTTAATTTTACTGCGATTACAAACGTTTGTTAATTATGATGGTTTTGGGTGAAAAGCAAGTTGGAAACATAAATGTAAATACAAAATTATGCAGCAAATATTAAGGAATTATTAAGGTGTACAGGTTATTTATTATCCTTCGCATCTCCGCCATCCCTCATTACACTTTGTAGTATACAACTTTTTCCCAATCGGTACAATTTTTAAAGAAGTTATCTAAAAACATGGTGATTCATCTAGGACTACAGAAAACTCGCAATTTTCAGTTAATGTAGATTACATCGCAAATACTTTAAACATCTACAAAGTGTAATGAGGGATGGCGGAGATGCGAAGGATAATTACAAGATCAATCGACTTACCTGTAAGGAAGATCGATCGGAATTATCTATATATCTGACACCTAGACGATTTTTCCGGTCTTGTCGCCTCCTTCACCTAATTTTATTAACATATCTATTCACTAATCCGACTATAGATTTTTCCTATTTGCCTTTGTATTTTTCATTGCTTCGTATATATTTCCACCGAAGTCCGAATAAAATATTAAAATAGAAATAAAATTAAGGATTATCACAAATCCGATTGTGTTCTGAACACTCTGCCTACATACGAACGGCTGATTAAACTAAAACGCTCCACATGCTGCCAACAATCTGCGGATTTTCGGCGGCTGGCAGAAAATATTTGGGGGAGTGGAGCTACTAGTTTACATATACTTTGATAAAATCCGCTCTGAGAATTACCCAACTAATACTGTTCAATCTAAATGAAAATACGTAAAATAATATATGTGACGGTTAAACGATAAAATAATTTCGTTCTCCTTAAATTTGGATTAAACCATTATCAAATTACACGAATTTGACCAATAAGATACGCAATTATTCACCAAAAAATCAGTATTCAAACCTAAGGGTCAACATAACAAATTTAAGATCATTAAAATCGTCAATCACTCGAAAGTGTAATATAAAAATGCTAAATCTTAATTAACCGAATCAAAATCAGTTATCAATTCTGTATTTAAAATATGCAAAGATTATTGAAAAATATGCAGGATGAACAAAATATTTTGAGATCAGAGAATTAATATCACTTACGGCATCACCATCTACACACAAGATGCCAACGACCTTCTTTTCATAATTGTACGTTCTACCTATTTTAATTTTCAATGCTTGGATTGGGCACGTGTATTTAACACGTGACCACGGTTGTAGGAAACATGGCGTCAAACTAAGGAAACATTCAACATACGCTAAATGTAGCTATCTATTGTAGATTACAGGCATTGAACAACACTCTACGTTATTCAATTACCTACTACACGAGATAAGCCCGTTTCCGAACAGATGGCACTGCCTATCAATATACTGAACATTGAAAACCATTGATAAATAGGTAGAATTAATGGAGCGGAATAGACTGATATTTGATAACATATATTCCGTTACAACAACACTTCAAATTACAATTTTGTTATATGCAAATATGGAAAACAAAAAGGAGAAACCGCTTACCATAAGTAAAAGAAAAAAATCCTTGATCATTTAAAGGGACACACATTGATAAGTTAACTATCCAATAAAAAAAAGCGTGAGTGATAGGAGATATCATCAGGAGGTGACTTCCCGCTTTTGTTGTTAAGATGAAGAGGAACAATCGGGGAGTGGTATTTTTTCTAGATGATGCAATATTGCCTCCCAAAGTAGCATTGGACAAAGTTAAACATTACATTGTCAACCTTTGGGCCTAGGCATTATTCAGAACTTTAAGATGCTCCACAGAAGTGATTTTGTTATTTCATTAAGAGGCTTTTAACATATGTCCTTCCCCAGGCAGAAGAACACCGAAGTACAAAGTCTGGAGCTGATCAATGACAGTTTGTGACAAGAGGAGCTGCATTGTATTGGCAGACATGAACGTCAAACTGGTGAGAGCAGTTTGATTACGGGGTGTGACGCCCGCGCACCCGCCATTCCGAGTTGCCACGGGATGTGGCTTATCAAATTCCATCATCATCCCCCAGGCTGGAGAACACCGAGGTACAAAGTCTGAAGCTGGTCAATGACAGTTTGTGATAAGAGGGGCCGCATTGTATTAGCAGGCAGGAACGTCAAATTGGTGAGAGCAGTTTGATTACGAGAAGTGACGCCCCGGCATTCCGAGTTGCCACGGGATGTGCCCTATCAAATCTCATCGTCCTCCTCCAGGCTGGAGAACACTAAAGTATAAAGTTTGGAGCTGATCACTGGGGAGCAGCTACCCAACAAACCCCATTCTTAACCCTGTCAGACCAGGGACCACCAAATGAATGAGTCTCAAGCCGATGCTTCCAGTGGAAGCGGCCGTAGGAGGCAGATGCATAGGCCTACTCGCATCGTCCGGTGAAAGACCACCCCACCAGAACTTAAAAGCGCTAAGTGGTTTTTCGAAATCACGTTCCGCATCCGCGTTGATGGTTGCGGATTCCACAGTAGGAATATATGGACATGATGGTGCTTCCAGGATCAAAATATTCCGGGAGTAAACTCCCCGGCCATTCGGAGCTCCGGGCGCTGGGTGGCCCTGGGAGCCCTTCACTGCGCATTTCACAGACAGCAAAGATACCGAGCCAATTTAGGTATACCAACATCTACAAGCAAATAGACCACACATACTAGCCCTTACAGAAACACAAGTATGTTCCACAACAACAACAGTAAACTACCCCTATACTGGTTACGACTTACACACCCGATTTAGATAGACATAAGTTCGGAATATGCCTTTTTGTCCTAAGCGACCTTTCATGTCACCGCGAGTAAACACTCGAACCGAACAACCTTGACGTCATTTGGCTCTCAAGTTCACATCCAAGAGAGTAACAAAATTTATATGTTGTCTCTATCGCCCTCCGAGCGATAGAGTCTACCAAAGCTTTTTTACAACACTAACTACCACATTTGACTCAATACAAGTCGATCACCCCAATTTAGAGATAATCGTTCTGGGAGACTTAAATGCCCCCAACACCAACTGGCTCAAACATCACAACAAGACCGACAACGAAGTTGCCATCATCTGCGGACTTACTCAACTTGTAGACGAAGCAACTCGAATCTCAGAGAGGGGCAAATTCGCCGCCCTCCTGACCAGTACACAATTACAGTTGGTCCGCCATTAGACACTTCCGACCACAAACTTATTACAACGGTTTGTGAATTGCCACTTCTACAGAAGAATCCACCATTGCCTCGCAAAGTCTCGCATTACAATTCCGCAAACTGGGACGATCTAAATGAGTTCTACCTAGATTTTCCTTGGCTCGACGTCTGCTTTGTCACTAACGACCCGTCAGTCTGATGCGAAGAGATTAAGCAAGTAATCTCCTCAGGAATGGAAGCATGCATCCCAAATTCCATCAAGTTACCGTCAAAATGAAAGCTCTGGTTCGACAGAAGATGCGAAAAAGCTGTCGGTAGGAAACAGCAAGCCTACAAGTACAGGCAGCAACATCAGACCGCTGAAAATCGCAATTATTTTGTCGAAGCGACAAAACTAATACAAACGTGTGATCGACGAAACTAAGGACAAACACAATTAAAGGATCAGCAATAAACTTTTGCAATGCCCCAGTGCCTTCAGGAATTTCTGGTCGATAGCAAAGGCAGTAAGTAATAACTTTACAAAAACGTCTCTTCCACCATTGACAGATGAACTTGGCATCACGGCGACTACAGCCAAGGTAGACGTCCCCAAGGCAAGGCTCTCCCCACCATATTGAACATCAACGGTACCATGTCAGAAGTCAAGTTTCATCACCGTGATATTCGTAAAGGAATTTACTCATCTTCTTGGAAAGTCGCTCGAGTGCAACCTGACCCAAAAAAAACGCAAGAAAACCACGCCCTCAAACTATCGTCCAATTGCCTTGCTTCCAATAATCTCTAAAGTCATGGAACGTGTAGTCAATCAGCAACTACTCAAGTAGCTCGAGAACAACAGAATAATCAGCGATAATCAATACGGTTTTCGCCAAGAGAAATCGACTGGAGATATATTGGCCTATGTCACTCATATACCTATGGAGTAGAGCAGTTGAGAACTACGGAGAGTCTCGTGCGATTGCGTTGGATATTTCGAAGGCATTCGACAGAGTTTGGCATGACGGACTACTCAACAAACTGCCGTCCTTCTGACTGCCATCCTCTCTCTGCAGATGGCTTGCCAGTTTCGTTAAGAACCGATCTCTGCATGTTGTAGTTGATGTACACATCTCAGACACATTCACCATTAACGCGGGCGGTGAGACTTCACCGGTGGTAGGAGCAGGTTACAGCAATTAATCAAGACATGGAGAAAGTTCAAACTTGGGGCGACAGAAATTTGGTCCAGTTCAATGCAGCAAAGACCCAAGCAGCCATATTTACCAAGAGAGCCAATACGGCGGGCCCTGACATCATTATGGCAGGATCGACCATTCCTTCATCCTCGTCAATCGGAGTGCTGAGTGTCTCGGTCAACAGCAGTTGGTCCTGACCACGTTGCTAACATCGCAAAATCAGCCTCCCAGAAGCTTGGTGCGCTATTGAGCAGCAGAAAACTGTATACACCGCAGCAGTTGCTCTTGCTCTACAAAGCGCAAATAAGACCGAGCTTGGAATATTGCTCACACATCTGGAATGCCGCACCAAAGTACACCCTTAAGCTGCTGGATTTCATTCAGAAGAGGTCTGTGCGTCTTGTCGGCGACCCGGAGTTGACTCGTAATCTGGATAATCTGGAACACCGCAGGCATGTGGTCGAGATGTCCCTGTTTTACAGATACTTTTACGGCAGATGTTCCCAGGATTTGGCCCGCCTAATCCCGCTCCTGGCAACGCCTGTCAGACAGTCACGACAGACGGCAAGAGCGCACCAGTTCGTCATACAGCTGGAAACACCTAGAACACCTCTTTACAAGAACTCCTTTGTCTGGCGCACTGTATCACTGTGGGACTCACACCCAGTACATCTGTTTCCCCCTAATTACAACCTATAACTATTCAAGAACCGTGTCAATCAACATCTTCGCACACACACCGCTCGTCGAGCGCCATAGGATCTCCCTTTAGTGTATGTGCCACTACCATAAAAAAAATGTGGATAATGGTCGTCCTCTACAACAAATAAGGAAAAATATTACTTTAATGAACATCTTAATAAAGATTTCGGTGACCTGGCAAGCTTTGTCCGCGATGGCAATACGCCATAAATGTTTTTCTATTGCCCCAATCTGTATGCAATATAGATATGAAGGACCTCGAAGAAGAATATAATATTTCACTGGCCCCACTGTTTTCTACCATAGGCGATACTTCTTTAGATTTGAAACAATTTGCGTTTATTGATAGTGATGTGGCAACCGAGGCTGAAGAATTGACGAAATTATTTTCCGTAGACTTTATACATTTGGAACACCTTATATATGTAAAGAAAAAAGAAAAGAAAAACAAATAATAAAATTGAAGTCGAATGTGCGAGTTTTTTTTATGAATTCCTATTATTTTGTGAATGATTTTCTATTTAAGCGCTGTTAGAGGTCAGTAAAATCAAGTTTATAATATTTTTGATGTGTAAATATCTTACGCGGCGGTATGAGGGTAAATCTCGGCAAATGGGATAGAAATGTGCATGCGGATGGGGACGGAAACGTGTAAATGGC
This sequence comes from Pissodes strobi, assembly GCA_016904865.1. Classification (NCBI taxonomy): domain Eukaryota; kingdom Metazoa; phylum Arthropoda; class Insecta; order Coleoptera; family Curculionidae; genus Pissodes; species Pissodes strobi. The sequence goes on from MU185315.1 coordinate 13,736, forward strand.
TGTGACCAAAGACATATAAAAAAGGAACTATTCGCAGTGATTTTACGAGGGCTGCTCTTGAGTACTAGCAGACCCGCTATATATTTTTTTATTTGCATCATTTGTACAAGTATTTCTTTTATTTATGGATAGTTCGTATTAGCACCGAACATATAACGGCTTTGTCATTGATGAATATCTCACGTTTAAAGAACATATTCTTTTTGTTATTGAAAAAATTAGTAAAAATGTAAACTTTTTGTTAAGACTATCGGGATATTTACCACAGTGGCCGAAAACAACTATTTTCAATACTTTAGTTTTACCCCATTTAGTTTATAGTTCTACCATACTTTACACAGCGAATAAAAATTAAATAAACAGGTTACAGAAATTACAGAACAGGGCAAGGCGTCTAATTTTGAATAAAGGGAAACTCCTATAAGTAGTATTCTAAATAAATTATTAAACTGGCTACCTGTGGATAAATTTATAAAATACCAAGTTATGATACTTGTGTATAAAATTAAAAATGGATTAACTCCAAGTTATTTGACTGATAAAATAATTACTAATGAATCTGTTCACCCTTATCCAACAAGAAACAAATCCAATTTTCACGTGACATTGAAAAATAGAACGAGCACAGAATAGTATATTCTTTTATATGGAGGAAAAGTAACTTTTCCTCCAAATAAAATATGCCGTTTTTTCTTCAAATGTCGACAAATTAATGCAAAAACATTTCTTTTTAATAGTAATAATAATAATTATTATTAAAGATAAGTGGGTTCGCAAGGCGTCTTAGACCGGCGTCGGTGAATAGGCACAGGTTGTTGCTATGGTAATGTAACATAAAGCTGTCAGTGGACACTGTCAACAATAATTATTTTTTAAGATTGCGTCTCAGATTGCGTTTTAATTCCGTATTGATAAGCGGTTATTGAGTAGTTCGATTAAATAATAACCAATTTGTTCCTAAATTAGTGATTTTTAGAAATGCAGTGCACAAATTGAGTGATAAATACAAATTGTAGTTTAATAAATCTTGAGTTGTTGACGCTTATTTTGTTGTCTGTTTGTATTGTATCTATGTTGCTATGACAACACTTTTACCTCCGCCGGCGGAAAAGTGAAAAGTAAAGCTCCGGCGCCGGCGGAGGAAAAACGAAACTTCACGGCCGCCTACGCAGTCGAGTAATGACGGATTTACTGACGTTTGAAGAAAAAAATTCTTTATATCATAAAGATTTTAATTCTATTCCTGTAGAAAAAATAAAAAATTTAGAAAGCCTTAACTCATTTAAAAATAAGCTGAAAGAGTACCTGAGAGGAGATTATATCTGTGATATTGAATTTTAATATAGTTTTAAGTTATTAGTTTTACACATTTTGTGATTCGAAAGCTAGAGTGAAGAGTGAGAATGATACAAATTGCATAATTTTTGTTTGTTCAGTTTGTATGACTGTTTATTTTTTCATTGTTTTATTGTTACAGTTTATATGACTTGTATTGTTTCACCGAGGTATATTTCACTATTGTTTGTTCATTAGGTGTTATATGTAAAATTTTCCCATTTGCTTATTGCTCTTTATTTTGTTTGTATGTATTTTGTTCTATAATTTTTACATTTTTCATTACATTGGATTCTATATTTTAATTGACGTAGTATTTAATGTTAATTTGAATTGTACTGGTAATATACTGTGGATGCTAAATAAATCAATGAATGAATGAATATGTTCGGTGGTATTAGATGGTATAACATGTGTATGTATTTAATGAAATCGTTTTGTTCTGTGAACAACACTGGTTTAAAACAAAAATAAATTATTTTCTGTCTTTTCGTGCTGGGATTTTAGTTCTAGTACGACTCAGATTGTACGCAAGGAACTTGGTGAATCTACCAACGTTTTTCTGTTCTGACTGGGCGAATATCCTGGCAAATAGATACTCAGTCTAGAGGTATCGATTCATAATTTCAACTACCTATAGCTGAGTAGCCTCTCGTATGGGGCCTCAGTGTGCCTGCTGGTGATGACTATCCAACTAATTTCAAACTCTTCCGTTTTAAATGTTTGTCCCAAATGTGGAACGACAAATTTTAGAACGGGGACGGTAATTTAATTATTATTATACTTATAATGTTGCGCAGCATGGTTCGGTTTATTTTTTTGGTAATTTTTTAGTTGATGTGTCAGGCCGATTTTGTCGTTTTTTCCTCAGAAACACACAAATTGAGTGTTCTTACGTCATTTTTTAACGTTTTTTTTATTAACGGAAACCTAATAGTAATCAATTGTCTTGCGGAATAGTGGAGCGAATAGGGGTGCTGGGTGGGGTAAAAAAAGTGTATAAAAATACAAAATATTCGATTTGCAGACGAATTTTGTTAAAAATATGTGCTATTTTTATAAATATTCCAGTGGCGTAACAAGGTTAGGGAAAAAGGGATCCATTGTCCCGTTGCAGTTGATTAATTTTTTTATGATTCTTCTAATATTTCACTTCAAGCGAGCCACTGTCTGATGCTAGGAAATATGCAGTGTTATCCGCAGTGAAGAATGAGGTGGCGGAAACATCAATCATTTCAAATTGTGTCGAAAATAATTTGTCCCCTGGTGCAGCACTCTCCCCTACTTTTCGAGATATAGCGGACTGCACTTTCTAACTGTCCACCCGGTACATTTTATGGTTATGGATAGTGTGTATTTCGTTAATTTTAAATTAAATTTCACCCCTTAGTACGTTCCAATAACTGTTATTTAATTAATATTAATATATAATCAATGCAAAGTATTAACATAACATTTGAGTTAATTTCCCTGTGCTCTTTTAAAGAACCACCTCTCATAAATGTCCAATATATATGAGCCCCGAATCCCGAAGAGTGGGCGCTATTAATAGCAGAGTACAAATAATATCGAGTAGATTCACTCAGCAAAAATCGTTTCATGTTTTTGGATCAAAGGCAAAAGCCGCAGCCCGGTAAAAAATTTGTTTTTTTACGCTACCTGCAGCAGTGAGCAGTCTGTGAGGGGAGATTCAAAAAGTATTAGCTGATGCAAAATTATTTTCTCGGTTATTAGTTGATACACGATATTTCAAAGAGCGATTAAAGTAATTTTTAATACGTGATTCAAATGAATAAAACTATGTAATAAAGTTACACAAAATAGTAACGTATACTAAATTCAAAAACATTATAAATAAAGGTAATACCAATTAAAATAATTTATTTGACAGTTTATAACTTGATTTATCTATTAAAACACGTATAAAACAGAAGGTTCAAAGTACCTGACAAATATTGTGGGAATTTAAATATAAAAAAGGCAATAAAAAAGGACATATTAAACTAGTAAATTAAATTTATAGCTTCTTAAAGGTCTTAACACTTCATTACTCTCACATTTTCTGCGAAATCGTCAGTTTTCGGAAATGGCTTTGCGAGCTGTCCTCCACTCTAGCTGACTTATTTGGCGTCCTCTTTAACATGGTCAATTAACCGGGTGCATTTCTCAGGCTGGAGAACACCAAAGTACAAAGTCTGGAGCCGATCAATGACAGTTTGTGACAAGAGGGGCTGCATTGTATTGGCTGGCAGGAACGTCAAACTGGTGAGAGCAGTTTGATTACGGGGAGTGACGCCCCCACCATTCCGAGTTGCCACGGGATGTGGCCCATCAAATCCCATCGTCCTCCTCCAGGCTGGAGAACACCAAAGTACAAAGTCTGGAGCTGATCACTGAGGAGTGATCCAACAAACCCCATTTTTACCCCTGTCAGACTAGGGACCGCCAAAGGAATGAGTCTGAGGCCGATGCTTCGAGTGGAAGCGGCCCTAGGTGGTAGATGCATAAGCCTACTCGCATCAGCCGGTGAAAGACCACCACACCAGAATTGGGGAGCGCTAAGTGGTGTTCCCAAATCACGTTCCGCTTCCGCGCTGGTGATCCCGGGTTTTACAGTAGGAATATATGGACATGATGGTGCTTCCAGGATCAAAATATTCCGGAGGTAAACTCCCTGGCCATTCGGATCTCCGGGCGCTGGGTGGCCCTGGGAGCCCTTCATTCCGCATTTCACAGTCAGCAAAGATACCGAACCAATTTAGAATAAATTTCTGCAACATAAGAGGCCTAAATACAAACATAAATTCGGTATACCAACATCTACAAGCAAATAGACCACACATATTAGCCCTTACAGAAACACAAGTATGTTCTACAACAACAACAGTGAACTACCTCTATCCTGGTTACGACTTACATACCCGATTTAGATATAAGTTCGGAATATGCCTTTTTGTCCGAAGCGACCTTTCATGTCACCGCGAGGAAACACTCGAACCGAACAACCTTGACGTCATGTGGCTCAAGTTCACCGCCAAGGGATTAACCAAGTTTATATGTTGTCTCTATCGCCCTCCGAGCGATAGAGCCTACCAAAGCTTTTTCTCAACACTAGCTACCACCTTTGACTCAATACAGGTCGATCACCCCAGTTCAGAAATAATCGTTCTGGGAGACTTCAATGCCCACAACACCAACTGGCTCAAACGTCACAACAAGACCGACAACGAAGGTAGAGAGGCTGAAGCATTTGCCATCAGCTGCGGGCTTACTCAACTTGTAGACGAACCAACTCGAATCTCAGAGAGGGGCGAATTCGCCGCCCTCCTGGATCTTTTTCTGACCACCAATCCTGACCAGTACAAGGTTACAGTTGGTCCGCCATTAGGTACCTCCGACCACAATCTTATTACAACGGTTTGTGAATTGCCACTCATACAGAAGGATCCACCATTGCCTCGCAAAATCTGGCATTACAATTCTGCAAACTGGAACGATCTGAGGCAGTTTTACCTAGATTTTCCTTGGCTCGACGTCTGCTTTGCCACTGACGACCCGTCAGACTGCTGCGAAGAGATCATGCAAGTAATCTCCTCAGGAATGGAAGCATACATCCCAAATTCTATCAAGTTACCATCAAAAGGAAAGCCCTGGTTCGACAAAAGATGCGAAAGAGCTGTAGGAAGGAAACAGCAAGCCTATAAGTACTGGCAGCAAAATCAGACCGCTGAAAATCGCAATTATTTTATCGAAGCGAGAAACGAGTGCAAGCGTGTGATCGACGAAACTAAGGACAAACACAATCAAAGGATCAGGAATAAACTTTTGCAATGCCCCAGTGGCTCCAGGAATTTTTGGTCGGTAGCAAAGGCAGTAAGTAACAACTTTACAAAAACGTCTCTCCCACCTTTGACGGACGAACGTGGCATCACGGCGACTACAGCCAAGGAAAAAGCAAACATGCTCGCCAAAATGTTTTCATCGCACTCTACCTTAGACGTGCCCCAAAGCAAGACTCTCCCCACTATACCGAACATCAACACCACCATGGCAGAAGTCAAGTTTTCTCATCGTGATATTCGCAAAATCCTTAAAGAACTAGATGCGCAAAAGGCATCAGGACCGGACGGAATACCTGCCATCGTGCTAAAGAACTGCGCCAACGAACTAACACCTGTTTTTTCCAGGCTTTTTTCTCTTTCTTACAGAAAAGAGATTTACCCATCCTCTTGGAAAGTCGCTCGAGTGCAACCTGTTCCAAAAAAAGGCAAGAAAACCACGCCCTCAAACTATCGCCCGATTGCCTTGCTTCCAATAATCTCCAAAGTCATGGAACGTGTAGTCAACCAGCAACTACTCAAGTACCTCGAGAGCAACAGAATAATCAGCGATAATCAATACGGCTTTCGCAAAGAGAGATCGACAGGAGATATATTGGCCTATGTCACTCATATATGGATTAGGGCAATTGAAAACTACGGAGAGTCTCGAGCGATTGCGTTGGATATTTCAAAGGCATTCGACAGAGTTTGGCATGACGGACTGCTCAACAAACTGCCATCCTTGGGACTGCCCGCCTCTCTCTGCAGCTGGCTGGCCAGTTTCCTTAAGAACCGATCCCTACATGTTGCAGTCGATGGACACATCTCGGACACATTCACCATCAACGCGGGCGTGCCTCAGGGCGCAATACTTTCACCAACTCTGTTCCTCATCTATATTAATGACCTGCTGATCGAAACGAATAATCCTGTTTACAGTTTTGCAGATGACAGTACCCTTGTCTCCCACTTTAGATCAGAAAAACCCTTACCAGCGACTGAGACTCATCACCGCAGACAGGAGCAGATTACAGCAATTAATCAAGACCTGGAGAAAGTTCAAACTTGGGGCGACCGAAATTTGGTCCAGTTCAATGCAGCAAAGACCCAAGCCGCAACGTTTACTAAGAGGGCCAATACAGCGGGCCCTGACATCATTATGGCAGGATCGACCATTCCTTCATCCTCGTCAATCGGGCTGCTGGGTGTCTCGGTCAACAGCAATATGTCATGGCATGACCATGTTGCTAACATCGCAAAATCAGCCTCCCAGAAGCTTGGTGCGCTATTTCGCAACAAAAAACTCTATACACCGCAGCAGTTGCTCTTGCTGTACAAAGCGCAAATAAGGCCGTGCTTAGAATATTGCTCACAGATCTGGGGTGCCGCACCAAAGCATACCCTAAAGCTGCTGGATTCCATTCAGAAGAGGGCTGTGCGTCTCGTCGGCGATCCGGAGTTGACCCGGAATCTGGATAGTCTGGAACATCGCAGACATGTGGCCGAGATGTCTCTGTTTTACAGATACTTTCACGGCAGATGTTCCCAGGATTTGGCCCGCATAATCCCGCCCCTGGCAACTCCTGTCAGGCAGTCCCGACAGACGGCAGGATCGCACCAGTTCGTCGTACAACTAGAAACACCTAGAACATCGCTTTACCAGAACTCCTTTGTCTGGCGCACTGCATCACTGTGGAACTCACTTCCAGGACATCTGTTTCCCACTAATTACAACCTACAAATATTCAAGAACCGTGTCAATCAACATCTTCGCACACACACCGCTCGTCGAGCGCCATAGGATCTACCTTTAGTGTGTGTGCCACTGCCATAAAAAAAAAGTGATTGGCTGCATTTGTGAGAATTTTTCTTGAAAATGTTTCTGTTTTCCTGTTATGGGGCATCAAATTGCAAAAAAGTGCATGCTACATTTGCCACACATGATGTCATATGCATGATGAACTACTAACCCAAACTAACCAAAAGTAATCAAAAGCACCAAAAAGAACTAAAATGTATCGGAACAGATTAAAAAAATTAAAGTAAGTTAAAACTAACTCAAATTAACCGAACTTTTGCAGCTAACCAAAACTAACCAAATACATTAAATTTGCTTATAACGTATAGGAACCGATTCAAATGACTAAAATAAATTGGAACTAACTGAAACTAACCGAAAGTTGATTGAACAACTAACCAAAAGCATCAAAAAGGGCTAAACCGTATCGGGCAAATTAAAAATATTAAAGTAAGATAAAATTAACTTAAATGAACCGAATTTTGGCGACTAACCGAAACTAACCGAAAACATTAAATTTGATTGTAACGTATCGAAGTCGGTTCAAGTGACTAAAATAAGTTAAAACTAACTGAAATTAACTGAAAGTTTATTGAGCGACTAACCAAAACTAGCCAATAGCACTAAAAAGGGCTACGGCGTATCGGATTAGTTTAAAACGTTAAAGTAAGTTAAAACTAACCCAAATTAACCGAATTTTGGCGACTAACCAAAATTAACCAAAAACGAAAAAATTGGTTATAGCGTACCAGCATCGGCACCGGTTCAATAAGCTAATTGAAATTAATCGAAAGTTGATTGAACGACTAACCAAAATTAACCAAAAGTAACAAAAAGTACAAAAAATGCTAAAACGTATCGGAACAGATTAAAAATATTAAAGTAAGTTAAAAAAAAATAAACCAAACTAACTGAATATTAGCGACTAACCAAAAACATTAAAATTGGTTAAACGTATCCGAACCGGTTCAAAATAAAATAAATTATAACTAACTGAAACTAACCGACAGTTGATTGAGTGACCAAACAAAATTAACTAAAAGTAACCAAAAGCACCAAAACGTGCTAAAATAGGTTACACAAATTAAAGTAAGTTAAAACTAACCAAAACAAACTGAATTTTCGCGGCTAACCAAAACTAATCAAAAGCATAAAATTTTATTATAACGTGTAGGAGCCGGTTCAAATGAATGCCTCTGTGGTTTCATGCGAGTGATTTTTCAACGTCGCGTCACGACACGGAAATTTTTCCTGAACGTCACGAGTCGGTTTATGAAAAATTTATTATAACGTATCGGAACCGGCTCAAACAAGTAAAATAAGTTGAGACTAAGCGAAACTAACAGAAAGTGATTGGACGACTAACCAAACTAACCGAATCTATTAAAATTGATTATAACGTTTCGGAACCGGCTCAAATGAATAAAATAAGTAATACTAACCGAAAGTTGATTGAACGACTAACCAAAACTCACCCAATCCATTAACCATTGATTATAACGTATCACAATCGGTTCAAATGGCTTACATAAGTTGATACTGATACTGAGTGAAACTAACTGTGCTAGATCGGGGATTAAGAGACGGATCGAATTCATTTTTTTTGTAAAAACTAGTCGAGTTGCATACCGTTAGTTTGCTTCCACTGTTCACATCTGAAACAAAAATCGAATGTGGAATTGTATAATATAATAACTAAGCCGAAAATCAAATTATATACCTTACAGCCGTAACTTCTTAACAATAGTCTAAAACCAGCTTAATTTATTGAAAAATTCACAGTCCTTCGCAAAGATGCAACCGGAAGGACATTGAAAATGATGAATAAAAACGCAAACATGTGATTTGTGTAATTCGAATAGTTTTTAAAAGCAGAGTTTAAAAAAGTAAAAATACAAACACGAGTGTAAAATATATTTAATTAAAGAAATGCCTTATATGCTTTATAATTATTTTTAACATAATTATAAAAAAATAAAAAAAGGTGCGGATATGAAGACCTAAAAGATTACCTTCCACTTGTAGATAGGAAAATCTATTAATATATAACTAGCCATGACGTTGCTGTAGATAATATTTCTAACCTGTTCCGAATTGTTTTAGACCGTTTTTGCGCTTTTGGTTACTTTTAGTTAGTTTTGGTTAGCCATTTAATTAACTTTCGGTTAGTCTCAGTTAGATCCAATTTAGTCATTTCAACCGACTCCGATACGTTATAATCAAATTTAGTGTTTTTGGTTACTTTTGGTTAGTCGCCAAAGTTCTGCTCGTTTTGGTTAGTTTTAACTTAATTTAATTTTTGTAACCTATTCCGATACGTTTTAGTGCTTTTGTTACTTTTGATTAGTTTTGGTTAGTCATTCTGTTAGTTTTAGTTGGTTTTTATTTATTTTAGAATTTGAACCGGTTCCCATACGTTACGAGTATAAATAATTTTAATGTTTTTGGTTAATTTTAGTTAGTCGCCGAAATTCGGCTAATTAAAGTGAGTTTCAACTTACTTTAATATTTTTAATGTTTTGATTTATGTTTTCGCTTTTTTGGTTACTTTTTGTTAGTTTTGTTAAGTCATTCAATCAACTTTCGGTTAATTTCAGTTAGTTTCAATTTATTATAGTCAGTTGAACCGGTTCCAATACGTTAATACCAATTTTACTGTTTTTGGTTAGCTTAGGTTAGTCGCCAAAATTCGGTTAATTTGGGTTAATTTTATCTTACTCCAATATTTTTAATCTATTACGATACGTTTTAGCCGGTTTCGGTCCTTTTAGTTACTTTTGGTTAGTGATTCAATCAGCTTTCGTTTACTTTCAGTTAGCTCCAATTTATTTTACTCATTTAAAGTGGTTCCGATACATTATAACCAATTTAAATGTTTTTGGTTAAATTATGTCAGTCGCCAAAATTAGGTTAATTTGGGTTAGTTTCAACTAACTTTAATATTTTTAATCTGTTCCGATACGTTTAAGCCCTTAGTGCTTTTGGTTACTTTGGCTAGTTTTGATTAGTCGTGCAATCAACTTTCTGTTAATTACAGTTAGTTTCAATTTATATTAGTCATTTGAACCGGTTCCGATACTTTATAACCAATTTGAATGTTTTTGGTTAGTCGCTAAAATTCGGTTACTTTGGGTTAGTTTCAACTTACTTTTATATTTTTAGTCTGTTCCGATACGTGGTGCTTTTAGTTACTTTTGGTTAGTTTTTCAATCAACTTTCGGTTACTTTCAGTTAGTTCCAATTTACTTTAGTCATTTGAATCGGTTCCGATACATTATAGTCAAATTTAATGTTTTTGGTTAATTTTGGTTAGTCGTTAAAATTCCGTTCGTTTTGGTTAGTTTTAACTTAATTTAATTTTTGTAACCTGTACCGGTACGTTTAAGCCCGTATTGCTTACTTTTGGCGAGTTTTGGTTAGTCATTCAATCAACTTTCGGTTAGTTTCAGTTAGTTCCAATCTATTTTAGTTATTTTAATCGATTCCGATACCATAAATCAAATTTAAGTTTAAGTAAATAAACTACCATCGTATGATGTCATGTGTCAAATGTAGCATGTATTTTTTCAAGATTGGGGCCCTATGCCTACTAGGATAATAGAAACATTTTCAATGTTAAAATATAAGAGTTGCTTTGAAAACACAAAAGGTCATGTGAAAAATTCGCAATTATTAAAACATAAACGGATTTTTGCTCACGCTAGTGGTGACGGGCATTTTATTTTTGCCGTACTTGTTTTCTTTTCTCACTATTGTCTTTATCCAAATTTAGGTAAATAACAGAATTTTAATAAAAACATATTTGTTAAACCGATTATACGTGTAATTGAAAAACTGGATATTATTAAAAAATTATTATAAATCTTACCTGATAGGGTCTTTGGGGCATCTAAAAAATGATAATCCTTCACCCACTTTTATAATGCAATTATCCGCACAACAATATCTCGTCATTGTAGCGATCTTAATAATTATTTAATTCAACGCGACCTAACAGTTTGCACACTGACCGTAAATTCTCCCTCGTATTGTAGCCACCGCTGGCCGCGGACGAGATTAATCCGGATTTGCTTCGAACCTAAAAACTGTCGGCAAAATTGGAAATTTGTCCCGAGTGAACCTACCGTATATACTTATTTATACCGTGTTAATAGTATATTGTGCAACAAGTGCTGAAAATAAGACTTTTCACACGAATGAGACAGGTTGGTGACACGAGCCGTAAGCGAGTGTCATAAAGTCTCATGAGTGTAAATAGTATATTATTTTATATGGAGGAAAAGTGATACTTTTCATGGCGCGCTCGTGTTTAACAGCCGAACGGAGTGAGGCTGGTAATAGAGAGCAAGCCATGAAAAGTAACTTTTCCTCCAAATAAAATATGCTGTTTTTTCTTCAAATGTCGACAAATTAATGCAAAAACATCTCTTTTTAATAGTAATAATATCTAATTATTATTAAAGATAAATGGGTTCGCAAGGCGGCTTAGGCCACGGTCGTAGGTGGCCTTGCTTAGACCGGTGTCGGTGAATATAATGTAACATAAAGCTGTCAGTGGACACTGTCAACAATAATTATTTTTTTTAAAATTGCGTTTCCGATTGCGTTTTAATTCCGTATTGATAAGCAGTTATTGAGTAAGTTCAATTAAATAATAACCAATTTGTTCCTAAATTAGTGATTTTTAGAAATGCAGTCACAAATTGAGTGATAAATACAAATTGTAGTTTAATAAATCTTGAGTTGTTGGCGCATATTTTGTTGTCTGTTTGTATTGTATCTATGTTGCTATGACAACACTTTTACCTCCGCCGGCGGAAAAGTGAAAAGTAAAGCTCCGGCGGAGGAAAAACGAAACTTCACCGCCGCCTACACAGTCGAGTAATGACGGATTTACTGACGTTTGAAGAAAAAAGTCTTTTCAGCACGTGTAACACACTATACTTTTTCTACGACTGCTACATACAGGGTGCCCCACTGGGAGTGGGGTAGAAAATTACATGTTATATGGGAAACATTTTTATTATTGATTTATCAGAAAATTTTATTCCTGATGAAAGAAGCTACGTGAGTAAGAGATTCTCGCTAAACTATAACTAGGGGCACAGTCCTAAAATGGGGTCACTGGAGTGGGGTCCATATTTTCCAAATATTTTGAAAAAAGAGGCTCCGAGGGCGAAGCCCTAAAATGGAGCCCCAATGGGGCGAAACCCTAGAATGGGGCCTATGGTTCGGGAGTCCCATTTTTTACAGATCTAGCAATGGAGCCACCGGGGGCGAAGCCCTAAAATGGGGCCCCAAGTCTGAAAAGGGGGCCCCTGGTATAAGAGTTCCATTTTCTACAGTTTTGCAAAAAGGGGCTCCCGGGGGGGTGAAGCCCTATAATTGGGCCCCCTTTTTATGAGATCTGGTAATGGGACCTTTGAAGGCGATGCTCTAAAACGGAGACGAAGCCCTTTAATTTAAATACCCGAATAAGCGTGTGAAAAGTATACTTTGCACACGATGTTTGAAATTTCCAGTTTTCAAGAGCAGTTGTTAGTGCGTTTTTGTCTATTTTCAGGGCAGTCGTAGAAAATAGTGCTAGTTTTAAAAATCTAGATGTGTTCATATCGCTGTATTTGAGTGAAATCCCATGAAATAAATCAATTTGTCTTTATTCTTTAGAAATACGTTAAGGAAATGAACATCCATTCAGATACCTACGGAAACCATTCTGATCCCTGCAAAACCAAAATATCGCCCGGTCTCAAGAAAAAACTAATCAAGCCATCCAAAGCAAAACCCTGCCGATGTTACTGTCCTAAAAGGTAGGATTTTTTTTAATTACCTTTTGTATGAATTTCATGTACACCTAATATACAATGTTCTACTTTTCTGTATTTATTATTGCACTAGCTGAGCTGGCGGTTTGAAATAATTGAAGCCACAATGAATTTATATTCCAGAATTAAGGCTGAGTTCAGTGTTTAAAATCATACTGAATTTATCAAATAAATAAATCCTCGATTTTTCCTTTAAGCACAGCTCTGTATTTGTGTAATTAATTATTCCCCCTTTAATACCTATGCCCCCAATGTATGTCATCTCTACGAAGTCAAGACGACTTTTTGCGATAAAAGTGTTGCGTTGGTATTTTAAAACGCTTTCAATATTTACGTCACTCACGTTTACTGTTGGCGAAAATGCAAGTTTTAAATGCAAGTTTTTGAAATAACGACGTAGAATCCAAACTTGTCCCCTTATTCTTATCAAACTGATTATTATTGTTTTGCAGTTTGCAGGTTTAGCTTTGTCCTTTGTGATTTTTTAAAGTTTATTTCAGTAGAGAGCTATAGACGGACTCAATTCTCCCCCCTCCACTTTTTTGCCCCCTCACCCCCCTCCGGGGACCTTGATATAGACCCCGCCCACTTGGCTTCGGGTGTATTCGACCTTGAATGATATTGAACTAATTTGACCTTGAATGCCCATGACTTTTTTGTTGAAGGTCGCGCATATGACCTTGGGATTGCCTCAAGTGAACGCTCTTGGGACTGTTTGTAGAGGGTTATTGTTCACGATGATTGAAAGTCAGTTAAGGGCATGCAACTTGACTTTGTGTGCCCCTGGGATAATTTCTAGCGACATCAACCTCGAGTGTCCTTGAGGATATTTGAAGATCACACAATTGACCTCGATTGACTTTGAGCTTGCCTTGAAACTTTTAGTGTGACGTCACATCACCTGCAGAAATATATTGTGGCGGTGGTGGTGACACATTTTCTTTTGAGCCAGCTAGCTGATTTCGGCGTCAGCAGATTTTGAACAACCCCTTCACCTTGCAGCTGCAATGTAAACTAACCTGAACTAATAGTTTTGTATGAGACATAGGGAGAATTCGGAAAGTTCCATATTCAGTACACAGTTAGGCGACCCAAAGATTTTTTACCGAAACATTTACCATAACTGTATTCATACTAAAACGAAATTACCTTATCCACCTTAAGGAAGTAGTTGGCTATCGAACATTTGGCGGGTGTGACGAACCCTATTCACTTTTTCGACCTTTTCTTCAACTTCTGTTCATTTTCTGAATCCAGGTTCGCAGTACCAGTGTGTTGACACCCTATTTCGTTGGAAATAATTTACCTAGACAACTTGGGCAACTACCCATATTTCTCCCCCTAGCTTAAAGGAACTTCATCCCTCTTTCCAGCACTCAATTGTCCTTAGTTATAATTAATATAATTAAATGGGCGTAGGCCAAATTACTTTCCGTTTTAAAATAATAAAACAATATATGAGATTGCTTTTTTAAGGGAGCACACAATCCCAAAGGGAGCATTTTCTTATTTTATTAGTGGTTGGCTCAAATTTAGTCACGTATTTTCTGATATGATCTATAGGATTTAAAGTTCGCCAGACAATCAGTTTTTGCACAGTAAAAAGAAAATTGTATTGGTATTACCACTTAACCGCTGTGATTTTACTTTTTATCAACGTTCCTAGAGGATTAGAATTTATCTGTGAGCATGATAATTAAAAGCTAGCCAGTCAAGCAATTACGGATTAATAAAAGAAAATTCAATTAGCATTAATTCTTATCCGCAGTGATTTACTTTGTATCATGCACTGAAGCGTAATTCATTCGTGGCTTCTACAATTTCTACTAAATAAAATACAGAGTGACGCCAGCATTGAATTGTTTTAATGGGATAATCATATTAAAATACTGGAATAACATTTCCTACTAAATAAAAATTACAGATTCACGCTAGCACTGAATGGTTTAATGGGATAATTCTCGAGTACATACAACAAGGCAACGTTACCAAATACACAGGCACCCTAAGCATTATGATCATAAAATTAAACTTACTGTCTAGGACTTAATGTTACACCGGAACCTACTTCGGTAGCCTTAATAGCTTCTGTTGACCACCTTCTTCTTTGGTAAGTGACGAATTTTCAAACAGCGTTTCTTTACGTTATTTTTGAGCCGACGACATGAATTTGTCTCTAAAACTGTGAGACACTATTTTCGGTTTGGTCAATACTGTGACCATAATAACAGACTTGAAAAAATTAAATTTATATTAACATTTTTCCGAGTCCTATTCGGACATTACGACGTGCTACAAGTGAAGATTCAGTTAAGACTAACTTTTGCCCCGATAATTTTTCGCTTTTATAGCAACTTTTTCCACTTGCTTGTTCCTAGAAAAATCTGGAATCTACACATCTGCGGCACTTAAAAACACCCGCAGCGTGTTATGACGCAAAGCGCTTGAAATTTTCGCCGAAGACGGCTATTTGAGTTTTAACTTGTTTTGTAAATTCCAATCCCTCCTGGTGTTCAAAATTTTTACATTCCAAACTTAATTTCGTCATTGAAATTAGTTCACACATGGTTTTTAAATTCCAATCGTTAATTAAAATTTGGAGGTCACGACTTTTCGTTTTTTGTTTCAATTGGCTTTTTTCTGGAAATATTTCTTATTAAAAACGCCCCCTGGCCAATGGTTTTCTTTTTAAAACAAAGTTTACGGGAACCTGTTTCTTGGGTTCGATATTTCTTGAAGTTAGTTTTCTCTAGTTACGTGATATCATGCAGTCGAAAAAAAATCTTTAATTAAATTCAATCTTTTAAATCGGATCTCGAATCTTGTGAAGTTAAAGACCATGCCGTTTATTTGAAATGTATTCCAATGGTAAGTGATTTTATTTTTATCAAGCTGGTGTTAGGTGCTTTTGTCGTACACTTTTATTAGGCAAAATGATTAACCCTTTGACGCGATTCTAGCATTACTTGTTGAAAGGTAGATTACAATTTTTAAATCTTAAATAAATAAATAAAATAAAATTATTATTTTAATTGAACGTTCTCTCCCTTGATGATTTAATTCGAGACTTAGTTGATTTTTGAAACAATTAAAAATAATTTTAAAGCAATTGTCGAAACAAATTTAACTAAATCAGATGCTGGCCCTTGGCTAGCATCACAATACTTGTGTGACAGATTCAGTTTTAAATCACAATTATTATAGCCGTTTGACTTACAGGGATTTTCCTTTTCATATTGTTTACTGTTTTGTTCTTTTGATATGCCCAGTTATATCTCAGAAGGATTCTAAACAAAAGACCAATGCAAAATTGCCAGACTACAAAAGTAATACTTTAAAAGAAAAAGTAGAGTAATTTCCTGTAGATAATAAAAACAAAAATAAAAGACCTTAAGCATTATTTCTTAATTTCAATATTTTATTGCGTCTTCTTTCAAAAAGTTACATGCCTGTTTGTTATGCCACAAACTATAATGGTAACATATAATATAAAATAGTATCTATGTAATATATGGATGTACAATAATGTATACATACAAATAACAAATATAAGATTATTATTTACAATCATTGAAAAAAAAGAAATTGGTAACAATATAACACTTATCATGTAAAATTAAAAAATGTACAAAATAAGTAATTTGTCATGACGAGTTTAAAGCTAAATAAAGCGTTACCCCCTCATTTATGTGCCAAAAAAAATCCAAGGCAAATTTACGAACATTAAAATAATATTTTTCATACATTTCATTAGCTGCAAATCGCGAGCATAGCTATAGTATATCATGCAATGAGCATAGCTGTTACAAAAACGAGTATGAGAATTATTACGACACCAGCGGAACACGCGAGTGTCCTAATAAATAAGAGTGATTTAATGGCCATGCATACACTATTTTTTCGACAGCCAGTCATAATAATGAATTAATTTTCACAGTAACTGTGAACTATCAAAACTGATAAATTTTAAATGTCAAGCCTTATTATCATATTTACTCTGGCACAAAAATAAGGTAACCATGTTGGTCATTCCACAGGGTAGCTCTGTATAAAATCGAAAGTTATTATATATAGTATTTTACATATTCTTTGGTAAAAATCATACACTATGCACAGTATTCTGCACAGATCCGTGTTTGACTATTATTCACCTCCTTCGGCGAAAAAACAAAAATAAAAAATAAAACTTTCGATGGCCGAGATGCAAAGGTAAAAATAAACTAAATATTATAACGAAAAGAATGATTATATATATTTTTAATACACTATTTGCAAGTGTACACGTGAATCACTTTTTAACTTCTTAATGTGGAGGTTTATTCGAAAGTTATTTCGTTTCAGTTGAAATTTATGGCGTTTTCCATTGACAAAAATAGTATGCACTGAGTATATTTATATCTTCATTCATGTGTATGAAATGAAAGAGAACACATATACTCATCATGCACTGTGCTGGGAGCAATTACATAACATTGCTGAAAGGTATAGAAGAAATTTAATATGATATGATATCTAAAAAGGCTCACACAAAGAAAAATAATTCCGGACTCATCTTTTGTAAGAATCTCAATAAACAACTAACACTTATTTTTGCATTCCTTTAAAATTTAGTTGTTTAAATTCAACATAGGTATAGATAGCTAATATATTACAATATAATACACCTATAATATGGCTAATAATATTTCAGCAACTTTTTTGGCAATTCATTTTTGTCTAGGTAAATTGAATTGAAAGGTTACAGATGTATCATTTTAGAAATTACTCAAAGATATTACTAACTAATTTATCACAGTTGTTTACATATTATTAATATTATTATATGTTCATATGCATATTTGTCATTTTCGTACTCATAAATACCAAAAATAGTAATTTTGCGATGCATAACTTCATTCAATATATGGCGTTTAGCTAAAATAACAATTTCAATAAGACTATTTTCTAACTTAAGAAATGTTGGTTACTGTAAGTCAACTGACCTTCTAAAGTAATTTAAACTGGGTTGCATGTCATCGTAACTTGGAAACCTATAAAACGTTTTAAAAAGTAATGTTGTGTGTGTGCTCTGACGTAAAGGCCGTCCGTCCAAATTAGCTAAAGTTAGTAAAAAGGAGACATTAACTTAAAGTGAGCAAGAAGTCTAATTATTCACTCAGTTCCATAAAAATTGAGGCACGAAGTTTTTGCTAACTTTGTCATTTCTGAACGAATAGACCAGACATATATTTTTTTATATGTCTTTGGATGGACCGATTACGAATTTGTTTTAGCTTGTAGTTCATTTCTTTCTTTATCACAGCCAGTACCGTCGCTTAGGTTTTTCAAAAAAGGAAAGTTAAAAAAAATGCTTATTTTTTGATAAAAATTTAAAACACCGTCTATGTAAAGTGAACTGTAAATCGAATAGTTGTTCCCCCTAGCGGGAACCAAGTACAGCGCTGTTTGACTTACCTATTTAAAAAAATTTGTACTTCTGCAGCTGCATGGGCTCTTGTATAAAAATAAAATTATTGCCGAAAAACTGAGCAAAATCATCCAAGAAAGATTAAAAGGAACTTATTCTTTTAAATTTAATTTGAATTTTAGTTTGGGTTAGTCGGGTAAATTTTAATACGAGTAAAATTAAATTAATAATAATAAATGATATTACATTTCTTTGTATTTAAGCTTGCAATAAAGGATATTATTATTATTATAAAATCTTGCAAAATTGGGATCTCAAAATGTAATAAATCATCTTAAAACTTACGCTCCGTTCATATATAACATATTGAGCTAATTTTTTAATGAAGGATAAAAGTACTGTAGAAAAATTTCGTTCGGACGAGATGCCGATCAACCCAAAGCTTACTTTCTGAACATAGATTTACAGTTTAAATTGGTTTAGAACGTCACCAGACCTACACAGACAGTGGTAAATGATTGTGGTGTTCTTGTCTCTAACAAAAATTATTCAGTCTTCATAAAATGCACCTAAACCAGTAAACGTTGAGTAAAACGAGCAAAACAGTCATAACACATGTTATCTGGTCCGTATGCGAACGGCTACCGCTCGTGATGATTTCGGTATGAACTATGGTGGCCAATGTCAAAGAGCTTAGGCTAAGCTCACTTGCTATTCTGGGACTTTTCATGTTCACCAGACTAGCGATTTTTTCAGCTTCTCTCACGCATGCTTCCAGCTGCAAAGCTGAAGGGTATCTGCAAAGAAAAATCAAAACTGTATACAATCGATTTTCAACATAGTAATGATCTTATTTATTTATTTTATTTAATTATTATTGAAATTCAAATATAATAATTTAATTCGCTATTAAAATTTTGTATATAGTTTTAGCTATATGTTTATGTTTTAGAAATTTATAGGCCACGTCGCTAAATATTTAATCACTTTTCTAAAAATTGGAAGTATTATTGAATCATATCTTTGTGAATGACCTTTTCTTTTGTGTGGCAACTTACATTTAAATTATCTAGAAAAATGTAACCGAAATATTAAGCTTTCGAATTCCTTTAATCTAACAGTACATTTTGATGAGCCAACTCGAATTTTTAAACTTTTAGATTTTTGTATGTTAAAATTTTGTTAAAAGTAAAGTAAAATGTTCAACTTTTATATTGGATTGTCTGATAATAGAACTATTGTAGTATAGCTTCTTGCAAAATTAAAAATGACAAAGTGAAATCTTATAGATGCGGTACATTATTTGTTGGAAGAAGTTTTCAAAGATTATTTAAATGCTGTGTAGAATGAACACGGGGACGCCAAAAATCGATATACTTGAGATAATTTTTAGGATAGTTTGCACCATATAAAATCATAAGAAAAATCAGTGAAGGAAATTAAGTTAAAGTACAGAGGAGGTTACCCTACAATAATCCATGAACTGTGACACTAATAATTAGTGGCGAACATCACAAGAATTAGGAAGGGGGTACAGAGGACATGGATAATAATATTACAAAAGACAGTTAATTATGTGAAAGACAAAAGAGGTAATGGCAAAATAAAAGAAAGAGAATATGTAACAAAAAGTAACGGAACTGAAGATAGTGACATTATGGGCAGAAAAGAGCATGACAAATTAGAAAAAACTAGTAAGTAGCAACTGAAGGTAAATGGCGTCTAAGCCCTCATTGCCGCAAAAGATAAAGAATACGAATAATAAAATTTGATTTTGATAACAGCTACCATAAAAATCTCATTGAGAATAACGTGATTCAAACTGTATAATTTATTCCCTGCATATTATGAGAGTTTCCCACGTAGCACCGAACGGGTTTATTAAGTATTTTTTCTACACATATGTTAAAAATGGAACTTTTTACACTGTCTACCAGCCTTAAAAATGTTACTTTAATACCTACTTTAAGGCACTAGTGTTAAAAGTAAGATGTCAATTTTTTCAAAAAAAAAAACGTCAAAAAACATTTCTATTATATTTATTTACACTTATATAAATGGTACAATTTGGACCACTTGAAAAATGAATTCCTTCCTCAGTTCTGCTGTTCTTCGTGGTTGAGGAGGATTGAAAAGAAACAACAGCGACAACGTTGAAGCATCATCGGCTGATGTCGTTTGTACTGTAAGCAATTTTCGAACAATAGAATGTTTTCTCCAAGGAATCCCCGATGTCCCGTTGTGCAACGGTTGAGGATTTCCATCCCCCATGCCGCTTAATTGTCGTCAAATTTGCTCCAGCATCGGCAAGTAAGCTCGCAGAGGAACGGCGAAAGCAATGCCCCGTATAGAGTGTTGAATTTGGAAGTTGCAAAAATCTTACTATAGCAGCAGGAAATTTTCCGAACGTATTAATTTCGATCAGATTTCTGGTACATGTACCTTTTACATATTTTAGGAAGAGCCGCCGATGTCCGACATCTGCTGAACGAAGATCAGTACATTTTCGATAAAAATCCAAATAAAATTTTTCAACGATAGGGATATTTAGTGGTACCTTGGTTTTGGTATCTGATATTTCAATAACTAATGAAGTCTCCACATCTTCCACGTTGTCAAAAGTCAACTGACCAAGTTCTTCTGCTCTTCTCTGTAAGCCAAACAACCTACGGACCCCCGACGAACGTCCCCACGACAAAATTGCATAAGATAAGTGAGACTGGAATAGAGCAAAGTAGGCAGTCCTCAGGATCGACGGATAGACACAAGTTGAAAGGTTTCGAAGAGCATAGATTTCCTGCGTCAACTTTCCAGCGACCTTCTGAATATGCGGTCCCCATTGTCTAATGTGACCCCCAAAAACCTGGCCTCCATCACGTGATCACCAGGCAGATTGCGCAGTCTTGGCCTTGTTGAGCAGTAGCCTCTTCGCGGTGAACCAAAGCTCAGCACCATCCCGGCCAACCACACACTTCGCCAATGAACCCTCTAGTGTACTGTCAGTGAAAGAAATAGTTGTGTCGTCAGCGAAGAGGGTAGACTGTTGTGAGACATTGCTACTGGGTAAATCGTTGATATATATTAGAAACAAGATTGGGCCGAGAATTGAGCCCTGCGGGACACCAACACTAACGTTCCTCTGTCCTGACGCCACACCACCAAATTTCATCTTTTGGGCTCCGATATTTAAATAAGATCTTAATAGTTCTACACTATCTTGGCCAAAATTGTAGGCATGTAGTTTTTTTCGAAGAATATTGTGATCGACACAGTCAAACGCCTTACTAAAGTCACAAAACAGCACTGCATTATACACTCCTTCATGGAAAGCCTCGACGATTTGCGAGACAAGATCAAGTATAGCCATAGCAGTACTTTTACCCTTGCGGAAACCAAATTGATGTTTAGAGAAGAGTCCGTTTATTTCAAGGAATGATACAAGTCTTACTGACATATACTTATCAAATATTTTAGATATAATCGGAAGGAGTGATATATGTCGATAATATTCAGGCAGGTTATGATTGCCTTGTTTATATACTGGAGGAACAATATCCCGTGTGGGAAAGTATTATTTTTGAAAGCGATATTAATGAGTTTTGTAAGTGGTATTATTATCATATTTTTTATATGTTTTATCAGTTGTACATTTAAACCAAATATGTTTTTATTTTTCAAGCTGCCAATCACATCACGGATTTCATTAAAACTAACCACTGAAAAAAGAAATGTATCTAGTGGTCTTTCTAGAGAACTTAAATAACTCAGCGGATTGATGTTCACTAATGGAATATTCTTCACTACATTTTCAGCAATGTTACTGAAAAATTCATTAAAATCATCAGAAGTTAACTCAGTACTAGAGTTTTTCTTAATCTTTCCCCGCTGCTGGTTTATAATATGCCACACAGTTTTAACAGAAGAATTTGAGTTTATAATGAGATTGTTGTTAGCACTTACCTTGGCATCCTTTATTTTGGTTTTATAGAGAATTTTGTATTGTATTGTTTATTTGCACCCCCATACCGATCAGATAAGTTCCTCAAAAAACACAGCTCTTCTCTCATTTCTTTCAGCTCTTCAGTAAACCAACTGATATTGTTACCCTGATCAGACCTTACTGCATATGTTTTTTCTGGAAATGAGCTCAAGTATGCGTGTTCCAGAACTTGCATGAATTGATCAAATTTCTGATCAACATTAATCAAACTATCGTTAACAAATTCCCATGACACAGTAGACAATTCATTGTGAAATGAGAACAACCCTTTTTGTGTTATAGGTCTACAAATCTTTTTGTTCAAAGAAAAGTGTACCTTCTCCTGCATAGAGAAATCAACAAGTTGTCCTCTGTGGTCAGAAATTTCAACATCTATCACTATTGAGCTCTGTACCTGTATGTCGCTACTACAAAATACATTATCGAGACAAAATATCCCCCGGGTGGGCTCGTAAACCGTCCGTTCAAGACCATAGCTAGTTAAAAGATCACATAATTGAATTGGGGCAGGGTCAGATGTGTTAAAATGGACATTAAAGTCACCCGCTGTTTGTTCAAATCTAGTGTAATCAATATACCCTCTAGTTATTCCAAGAAGGTGCCTGTTGGAGACCTATACAGAGTCATAATGTACATTTCCAAACATTTACAATACACAATACAATATTCAGAACACTTTTCTACAATAAAGTTAAAATCAGTATTCACATTGTTTGCATCGATGCATGGTTTCACACGGATAGCTGTTCCGCCTCTTATGGCCCGTTGTCTTGCAGAAAAACTTATCATCCTGTATCCCTGCAATTGCAACACTTCGAGTTCCTGGTCGATCAATCAATGTTCAGTTAGACAGACTCTGTCAATATTTTTGTCAACAAGGAATGCTTCTAATTCGTCTCTCTTTTTCCTAATAGATCGCACATGTATGTGTAACACCTTTAATATCCTCGTTTTAAGTTCACTGTTGCCATACTCTGGCGCTGAAGGTTCCAAAAATGGTTAATTGAAACTCCGTTTGGCCACACATCTGGACACATATATTTCTCAGTGTCATTATGTGGTACAGCAAGTCTGAAATAGCTGCAATACTGTTCCCTTCTGGTATTCATCTTTACACAGAAATACTCATTTCCAAAGTTATTCTCTTGTAGGAAAGATTTCACATTCTCACAGGTGACATCGGGTGCTAAGCCAGACAAAAACAGAAAAGATGCCCTCTCTGCAGATTTCAGGGAAGTTGTGTTTTCATTGACACCCCTAAGCGGCTCAGGTCGACCTGATTTATCCACTTTTGCTTTGCTCACTGACTTTTTATTCCTATTTGAATGTCTAACCTCAGTCCAATCATTTTCGTGATTGTCACTGTCAGCTTTTGAACATTATTCATTACTAATTACTGTTTGGCAACTTCAGTGGCATTTGATACTTGCTGTTTGGTAACCTTCCCTGTTAGTTGCTTTAAATTGGCTGATGAGCTTTGTACCTCATGCTCTGATGGTAAATTGTAGCTTTCTCTCGAGTAAGTTAGAAATTGTACTGTCGATGGAAGATTGTAGCAGAGAGGAATTTTGCTTTAGTTCGGCATCCAAAGCAAGAAGCTTCCCATCTAGGGCATTTTTTAATTTTTCCATCTCCTTGATGTAGCTAGAGTTTAGTAGTTTAAAGGTGCTTGATATTGTTTTCTCGATTTCTTCTCTCATTTTGGTGAGCTCAATCTGAACTGGTGAAGGCTGCCTTTTCTTATCCATTACCAATGGTTTGCAGTCTCTGCAGGCAAAAGGTAGTTGCGTCACACGACACTCTGAAGCAGAGTTAGGAGCAAGTTAAGCAATGTAGGCCATTAGAGAAATCACAGGACATTTTATACTTGATTTCCTTCTGCGATAGGGCCTGATCACATTTCGAACATGACATTTCAGGATTATATGCAGAAAATACTGGCTTATTAGTTCGATTCTTCACAGCATAACATTAACATCCCAGAACAGTTTTCATTGACAAATTCGAGGAAGGAAATCAATAATGCACTGGTTCACTCCGACCGAAAACACCCACTGTCAGTATTATGATTTTTGCCCTAAAAACGGCAGGTTTTCATAAAAATAATTATGCCAAAGCAAAGCTTAGCCATTCCAGAGTTGATCCTGATAAAAAACCAGTTAAACACTCTTTGACTTTCCGCGATGATTGCAGATTCTTTCGAGCAACACTATACTTAACCACCAAAATGGACGTCGCGCTACCAACATGGACGTCGCCGAAATCTTTGTCTGGCGCACTGCGTCACTGTGGAACTCGCTCCCAGGACATCTGTTTCCCCCTAATTACAACCTACAACTATTCAAGAACCGTGACAATCAACATCTTCGCACACACATCGCTCGTCGAGCGCCATAGGATCTCCCTTTAGTGTGTGTGCCACTACCATAAAAAAACTGTGCCAAGAGCACATATCCTAGATAAAAGCAACAGAAACTAGAACGTAATAAAATTAAACAGCCCGCAAGTTCTTAATAAACTGAATAGTTTTAAAGTTAATTGAAACTAAACCATTTTAAAACCACAATAAATTATAAACTTTTAAGATTAATTAATCTTAATTGATAAGATTCTTTAAAACCAGTATTAAACGATAAACAGTTTTAAAGTTCTGGCAGTATATGTACAAGGTAACTTTAAAACCATTATCTTTCTATTTACCACAATAAAACCGTTTTAAAACTCAAATAAACCTAAAATGCTTTTATGGTGCTACTTGGATATGCAAGTATAATATGTATATTTATCTTGTAATTGTGCCTATGTTGATTAAATAAATAGAAACACACTAATCCCATGATATTTATTTGGTTATTTAAATAAAACTTGTACAATTTTACAGCCTTACCTTTCGGTCGATTGCACGACCAAGAAAATATCAGTCTCTATGGTAATGTAGCCTCTGACTGTGCACTGGGCGACTTGAATTTGCCTTTCTAGCCCCTTTAGCAACGACTTTAGGTTGACGGCCTCCGTACTTCGATTCTGTAGGGCGTACAGGGCCCGATCGATCTGCTTACGGCTGTAGAGCAATCGAAGGGATCCACCACATAGGGGACAACAAGCTCCCGGCGGTGTGATGCCTGAAAATATAGATACCGAAATGAGATGTTTACTTAGTTAGGATCCTCTAAAGAAACAATTCAGTTCGCATCTGTTCCAAAAATTTTATCAAATATCGAAGCAACACTTTTCATGTTGTTTTCTCTAAAAGTTCGGCACTTGAGAGTTTTATCAAGTTTCAAAAATTCGCAAAACAAGTCAACATTTGCGATACGTCGTTAAGACAGACGACTATGAAACGCTGAACAAAATTTGGCATTAAACTATCCATGCAAAAATTTTAATATGGACCCCATCAAATCGTAGCCTTATTTCAGCAGCATTTTTTTTTTCATTTCCTACTTGGCCATTCTCGAAGGTTATTAAATGAAGTTCTAAATTCATCAGCAGAGACCAAGGCAGTCCATATGATGGAGAGAAGACTCCCAAGAAGAGACTCGTGCCATATGCGGCCAATAGCATTTCAAATATCGATGTTAACGATATTATTCAATATTATAATAATTATAATGTTGGGGATACTATAATAGCTCTCTCCATTGCTGCAAAATATAGAGTTGGCTGGATATCTATTTTTATTACCTAGGCATGCTGAATCAGACAATGTCGGACATTTGGCGGTTGAACATTGTCTAGACTTTGCGTTTGTTATCAAACCAATGGATAAGCATGGCCCGTCATAGTCAACTGACACCATATCGGCATACGCAGCACATTCAGAATTGTAGGTTCTTCCATTAATACCGCATACCTGAAATAGACAGACTGATTTATTTTACGCTGAGCAAATATTACCTTCGTCACTCCGTTTAAATGTTGCTTAAACTGGAATGCATGTCAGGGGATGGCGCATAAAGTAGCCAACTTATTGGTATATATTTATTTATAGAACTATCAATACGGCACTTACTTGCCCTTTTTCTCGACATCTCTTCAAACAAGGACCTCTGTAAGCCAACTTAGCATTATGATGAGCCAGCAGACACGAGTTATCGTACTGTTGGTTATCCACATCGCACACCGGGTTTTTTGGTGAATTGGTACAATCTGTTGATCCATTTACTGTAAGAAATTCACACAAATGTAGTAACTATGAGTAATGGCTTATTTTAGAATACATAATTGGATGACTATCTGCTAACCCGAAAATAACTGTTTTTTTTTTGATGATTTGATGGCAAGAATAACGTTGGTTTTGCATACCGTTCAATTTTTAAAGTAATTTTGTATACTATGTAACAGTCTGATTTGGCCAGCGCTCTTATCGTCTGTGGTGACTGTCTGACAGGAGTTTCCAGAGGCGGGATGAGGCGGGCCAAATCCTGGGAATCTTAGCATTATTCCTCGTATCGAATCGTTAGAATACGATACGGCAGTTCTCGGCCCTACATTTTTTTTCCTTTCTGATTCGACGTTCTTTTTTTCTAATCTCGTGGAAGTGGAAAGGCAAATTGACTGAAACGGATGCAGAGTTCTTCTAGAAATATCCTTCGGTGTGAGAGGAAGCATTTTGCTTTAGTGCAGTCATAGTCGACTCAACTTTCTGTATTGTGTTAATACTACCCTTCTAGGGATCTGTGAGTGAGTCCCTAACCAGTGCTCGACACTATCAAGTTATTGGGATATTCAAATTGCACTAGGTAAGTTTTTCTGGAATTAATTTTTTCCTATTGCTTGTCAAACACATGGACGCCATGAGGCTAAGGGTTCTTTTCAATTATTTCTAGGGGCTTTCCGAGCTCATCTTGCAAGATCGAGACCGTTGATTCTTCAGCCACCTTCCGACTCAAGAGAGGTAATTATTGCTAAAGTTTTTTTTTATCTAATTTAACGATTTAATTGCCTTATCTGTATTAACCTTTTTTTACCTTGAAACTTAAGTTTTGATCATATTATATTTTTTAGGGGTGATTCATACCTATTTCTTTTTTATATTCAAGTTGTCTGTACCTTTTGTATTTCTTTTATTTGCTGATGGTCATTGAAAATCCATTGAAAATTTTTGAGGGGATTTGTTTTATAAAGAAAATATATGTATGCAAGGGGGCTATAGTTTTTTTTTCATTGAAATAAGGGGCTTCGTCTAATTCGTATTGGGTTATTACAGGGTTTTTCCTCCGGGTTATACCACTGACAGTGTTTATCTCCGGGCTATCGAGTCGTCTGTCAGTTATACCACCGAGGCTAAGCCAGTACCTGGTTCTTGCTACAGGTGTCCGGCGCCTTCACCCTAGGTACTCCTTTTTCCCTGTACAGTGAAGCTGGACAGTCTTACCAACCGCCTATCTTCGACCGGATCTAACGGGGTATCGTACAGAAGCTTAGTATTGTTTACCTTTTTGTTAATTATTATGAATTTAGCACTGTAGATTGTGCCTTAAAAGGGCCTTCATAGTTTCGTTAAATCATTTATTTTTCTTGCCAATTGTTTCTAAAATTTAAATATAAATTTAGTCTTATCGGCCAAGCTTTAAGAGAGCTTAAGTTTATTTAATCATTTATTTTTCTGACCGATTGATATAATCGCTCTTAATCTTTAAATATAAATCAAGCAATGACAGCCAAGTTTTAAGATAGCTTTCAATAATTTTATTCCTCATTTATTCATTTGCTTAACGGGTCGATCGATATAATTATTGTGACATTTTATCAATACATATTATTATAGCTACATTTATAATTAGTGCAGATACTAGGCACGCATACGTATATGTAATAAGCTTAGGTAAACCAAAGTGATCACTTCGGTTCGGATTGGAGTGTTTAGAGCATTTAGGTGTAAGGCATACAGTAACGAAAAAAATTCACTGTAAGATTGTTGCTGCTGAGGGAAAAACCTAGAAGCTAATAAATTGATCCGTAACTTTAGATTGTGTTTTCTTGTTAAGTTAAGATTGAGTTTCTGTGTTTGATAAGCGTGCCTAACAACCCCGTACAACACAAGCGGAGCTTTTCCAGCTTAGTTGGTAAGAACTGGTGGCGCTCTAGAACTCCACTCCCGGAGCCGGGTATTGCAAACACGACCCTCCGGTGTTAGGTTTGTTTTTAATTAAAATCTCTACTTGCTTACCTTCTAACTTTAATAAGAAAAACGTGTTGCAACTAAAAATTTATGTTTTTTTAGAATCGGTAACACAGGGAAGCTGAATCTCATCGATCTGAGCTATTTCAGGGAGGAATAAAAATTACTAAAATTCGAAAGCCAAAAATATCTAGTGATTTAGACTTAATTTCAAGCACTATTAACGTTCTAGCACTTCCACAGTGTAAAGATTTTGATATTTCTAGAGTAAAAGCGAGATAGATGCATGCCAGTTTCGTTAATTTGCGACTTTTCGAATATGTTTGGGATGTCAGATTATTGATTAATTATATATAACCATAGAATGGTTTTAGGCCGGAATCTCTTCTATTCTTCGAATTTTTTCCTATTCTGTTATAGCTATTTGCGGGTGGTCTAAAAATATGTGTCTATTTGTACCGCCAATGACTGCGTGTTGATAACTAGTTGCTGCCTAATCGTAAGACCAAATCAAATGTATTTAATTATAAGGGAAAGTGTGGGAATTGTGCGCAGCGGGCAATTGTGCGCATTGCAATCCTCGCTTAAATATTAAATATTACGAAATCTAACAAGTGCTGCCTCCTAGCGATCGATGTATCAAGTACAGCATATACTCGGAATCGATTCTAATACAGTTGGAGAACGCACATGTTGGTGTTTGGTTATAATTTTGGCGGTATCTGATTTTAGAAGGTAAGCTGTCTGTTTATTTTTAATAAAATTTTTTTTGAAGGTTAATTTCAATGTTCAACCTATGTGGTGTCAAAGAGTTCGATTGTTTGACTCAAGTGTGCTGGTTCCTGACAAAGTAAGTACACAACCTAACATTTTAAAATTTTTTATCAATTTTTTCTAAGCTTACTTGCAATTTAACAAATGCCTTAACAATCTATCCAATTTGAAAAACAGGATTGTTTCCTTCCTTTCAGGAAGCACTGATGATGGCCTAGGGCCGAAAGCGCTCTGCAATTGATTATTATTAAAGATTTTGCACGACATACAAAGTTTAAATTCAAATAATTAATAAACGTTTAGGCATCTTTTCATGTAACTTAAATTATGATGGACCGATTTTTTGTTTCTGTTATGACAAGTTTTTGCAAATGACGCGCTGCGAGGAAAATGTGCCCGGTATGTGCGCGGTACTGCGTACAATTACCCCACATAGAATTAAATGGAAATTTTTTCTTCTTTTACAGATGCCACGAAATTACAAACGAAAGACAGAAAAGACTGGAATCCAGAAAATTTGAAGACAGCTTTAGGGGAAATTAGAAATGACAAAAAAAAATAAGGGAAGTTGGCCGGACATTTAATATACCAGAGTCAACATTAAGGAAGCAAATGAAAAAAGAAAATCCTGTATTATCGCGCCTTGGTCGTAAAGCAGTATTTTCCCCCGAGATTGAGGCCCAACTAAAGGAGTACGTGCTTACACTTGCCAAGCTTTTTTATGGTTTGACGCCCACAGAACTTCGTCAGTTAGCATTTAAATATGCTAAAGAACATGATATAGGACATGTTTTCTCATCCGAAAAGCAAATAGCTGGTAAAGACTGGTTATATGGGTTTCTGAAACGAAATCCTGAAATAAAACTTAGGCAGCCAGAAGGCACCAGCATAAATAGAATTGCTTCCTTTAACTCTGACTAACCAAGAAGTTTTTCGAAAACCTGAAAGTGGTAATGGACAAACATAAGTTTTCTCCAAACAGGATTTTTAACATGGACGAGACAGGAGTCACTGTGGTGCAAAAAAGTGTCCAAAAGTTTATGGACCCAAGGGTGCTAAAAAAGTTGGCGCTGTTATTTCGGCGGAGCGTGGACGAACAATAACAGCAGTATTTGCAGTTAGTGCTGGAGGTAACTATTGTCCACCTATGCTAATATATCCAAGGAAGCGAATGTCCCCAGCCCTACAAAAAAATGGGCCAATTGGAGCTCTGTACGCCTGCTCTAAAAATGGATGGATCAATTCGGAGCTGTTCATTGAATGGTTAAAACATTTTGAAAAAAACGTCAATCCTACAGAAAGCGATCCTGTTCTCCTAGTGTTAGACAATCATTCCAGTCATATATCGCTAGAAGCTTATTTATTCTGTAAAAGCAAATTTATTCACATGGTCTCTCTGCCCCCTCATACTTCTGACCACCTTCAGCCACTGGACCTAACTTTTTTAGTCCCTTCAAAAACCAACTCTCTAGGGAAATTGATCTACAGCTTACCAACACGCGACATGAAAAAATGTTAGAATACGACTTAGCTGAACTTCTAAATAGAGCATTTTTAAAAGTTGCTACTATGGAGAAAGCTATTTCTGGCTTTAGAACTGCTGGAATATATCCGTTAAACCCGGATAAATTCACCGAGGATGATTTTGCACCTGCAATCAAATAAGACCCCTGATAGTCGAAGCTTCTACATCCGATATTGAGAGACCGTCAACACCCGTTGCTGAGCCTTCTACATCACGGGAATCTCTAGTAAATCAGTATAAAGTAGTTAATTCATCGCAACAAGATCTTTCCACATCAGACAACTCGTTTTTCTGCTTTGATCCGATTCCAAAAAAGAAATCAAATCTTGAAGACCCTAAGAGAAAGTCTCGTGGTAAACAGTGCTCCGAAATACTAACATCGACCACTATGAAAGAACAATTAGAAAAAGCTGAGGAGAAAAGAAGAACAACAGCAGCCAAGAAAGTTAAGACTGTTAAAAGAAACTTAACAAATAACAAAAAGAAACAAGACAATATAAAAAAAAATTGGTAACAAAGAAAAAGAGAAGGTGGTCAGAAACAAGTAGTGAATCTGATGTTAGCAAAGCTGTTTTTGATGATGCCGACCAAGACGATTCTGATCATTTTGACGATGTTGAACGTAGAGATAACCCTAATGAATTATGTGGCATTTGTGGTGAGTTCGGTCGCAATAGGGAGCTATGGTACAGATGCGTTGGCTGTTCCACATGGAATCATGCAGCATGTAGTGATGCTGATCGAGCTGAAGGTTATCTATGTGATTATTGCACTGTAAATTAAAATAGTTATTTATGCAACAAGTGTGTAAAGTGACCCTTTTTTATGAATGGGAATATTGTCGACAATCCCATGAATAAAAAAAGGGTACTTTACGCATGAGTAGCCTACAAAATTTTTTCTACTACCAAAAAATATATGAAAACACAAAAATAATTTAAAATACTTTACGCACTAGTGCGTAAAATAAATTATTCTACGCACTAGTGCGTAAAATATATTATTTTACGCACTGCCCTAAACGTCAAAAAATATGTCAAATTTACTTTACGCACTAGTACGTAAAATAACTTACTTTACGCACTGCACATTAAAAAGGCCTATTTTACGAATCTTAGAGAGTGCGTAAAGTGAGTACTTTACGCACGGTAGTAGAAAACGATGTTTAAAGGACTTAGATAAACTTTCATTTTAGTAAGATGTTAATAAACGCGTTATAAAAAGCTCTTGATTTGTCATGTTTTATTATCAATAAATATTTAAAATATTGCGCACAATTCCCCACCCCCTGCGTACAATTACCCCATAGGGTGGGGAATTGTGCGCTTTGCATTTTTTTGTTTTTTTTGTTGTGGTACTTGGGGTTCTACAAAACATAAACAAATATTTCTTTTTACATAATAAAAGTATAATATATGCTGTTTAATTTTATATAAATATCAGTATAATAAGATCAATGGTCTAGTCATGAAAGCACATTTTGCTTAGGTGCGCACAATTCCCCCACTCTCCCTTACACTATTGCCATCCTAAAGTTAAAAACCCGTATATCAGGATTTCATTATTTTGAGATTTAGTTTTAACGAATGTCGAATTAGCACTAATCCTTTAAAGACATGCCTATGGGTCTTTTTTCATAATGGTATAGATTTTTTCCAGAAACTCTGTTGAAATGTGTATATCGATCTATTATTTTCTGTCTGTTTTTTAAGAAAGAAGAAACGCATGCTTGAGAGTTAAAACAGCTAGTTTTGGGCATTTCTGTGGCCGAACTTAGCTTCAGGCAATAAAATAGTGTCCGATAGTAATAAAACGTTAAATTGAATTATTAGGAATTGTAGATCCTTTAAAAATATTGATGGTTTCAACACATTACTTGTAGCCCCGATCAGAAATAAAATATAGCTCTATTATTTCGGACTCTATTTAAGGGGATTCATCAGCAGTATTTTTTTTGTTCCCGATTTTCTTCGTTAATATGCATAATAAAGAAAATTAGCCAAGTATAAAACTAGCTTAGAATTACTGAATCTAGGGCAGTACAGTGATAAAAAATTTAATTTCTTAATTTTAGCTTTTAATATATTAGGAGAAAAAAATAACAGAAAAAATAGGTCTGTACGACCCTAGTGGATCATAATCTAGACATATTGATAAAAGAAAAAAAAAATTCGATCAAATAGTTTGTCCATAATCCTGGAATAAAGATTTTGAGACAAAATCGCTGATTCGACACGCCCCCTTGTCGCTCAAACACATGAATTTATTTAGAATTATTTCTTCTGGTAAAAGCTGGCATCGGCGCGAGGCCACGTGGTGTGTGTCTGTTGTTTACAACCTGAGCCGGTCGGACGATCGCTCGCTGGACGAAACCAGTTTTCAGAAATATAATATTATATTTGGGATTATTATTTATTTTGCAGACTGTTCTAAATGATATTGTAGCCGCTTCACAAACTTTCCACAGATATAGGTGGCGCATTAGTGTAACAAAGACCCGTACAGAGATAAAAAAATGTTAAATACAAAAATTGTAAGATATGTTGTGGTAAATATTGTGAAAATATTTTCAATTATACAGGGTGCTTTATAAAATCCTATCGTTCCTTTTTTTGAGTTTTTTTAATGGAATGTATATTATTGCACATTTAGATTCTGCATGAAATTCTAGACACATTTCGTGAATAATGCCCTATATCTATCCCCAAGTTTTTCGAAATATTGACAGTTGAAAATCGGCCAACTACCATGTTTGACAGGCTGTACAGGGTTATCCAACGAGGACTAGACAAGGCGATTTATTTACTTTCCCTGTAATTTTATAAAAAAAAACCGAAATAACCATCTTATGTAATTTTCTCCCGCGAATTCGGATATGTTCAGCAAAAACCAATTGAACTAAAGGTCACTTTGATATATTTTTTAAATGGGATGCCATGTATATTATTGCATATTTGGATTGTGCGAAAAAGGCTAGACATATTTCATGAATAATGTCTTATCTCTAACGGTTTTTGAAATATTGACAGTTGAAAATCGACCAATTACCAAGCTTGACAGCTTGTAAAATCTAAACGGCTATAGATAGAACAAAACGGTTTGCACTTTCCTGTATTGGTTTTTCATAAGCTCTCGTATAACTTACTTTTTATTTAACCAGAGGTTAAATTTATCCGGGATTTTTTAACATCTGGTTAAATCTAAAGTTAGTGTCATACGATAGCTTATGAAAAACCATTATCGGAAAGTGCAAACCGTTTCGTTCTATCTTTAGCCCTTTAGATTTTACAAGCTGTCAAACTTGGTAAATGGTCGATTTTCAACTGTCAATATTTCAAAAACCGTTAGAGATAGGTATAGGACATTATTCATGAGATATGTCTAGGCTTTTTCGTACAATCCAAATATGCAATAATATACATGGCATCCCATTTAAAAATATATCAAAGTGATCCCTAGCACTTTTATTTGATGTTCAATTGTTTCTTGCTGAACATATCCGAATTCGCGGGAAAAAATTACATAAGATGGCTATTTCAGTTTTTTTTTGTAAAAGTACAGGGAAAGTCAAAAATTAGCCTTGTCTAGTCCTGTACAATCTAAACGGGTAAAAATAGAGCAAAATGGTTTGCACCTTTCTATCTCCATTTTTCATAAGCTATCGTTTAACGCTAACTTTGTATTTATTTACCCAGAGGTTAAATTTACCTGTGGTAAATAAAAAGTTAGTGTCAAACAATAGCTTATGAAAAACCAAGATAGGAAAGTACAAACCATTTTGCTCTATCCTTAGCCGTTTAGAGTTTACAGGCTGTCAAACTTGGTAAATGGCCGATTTTCAACTGTCAATATTTTTGCTGACTTCTTTTGTTCTCTTGATCTTCTAGCGATCAACATTTTTTGACAAATACTACTGTTTTTGGAATCAGGTCGCTTTTTTTCCCCATATTGATACAAAAACAATAAAACAAAGCACTGATCAGTGGCGGCTCGACCATAAGGTCAAATGGTCAATGACCTTCCAAAAACAATAGGAGAAAGCAAGAAATTAAAAAAAAAAAACCTATTTAAATTATGCTTTCTGTAAATCACTTTTTTTCATCCTAATATATACAAAACTATTCCTAAACATCGTAAAATGTGTCCAATTCCTGCTTGAAAAGTATAAGTTTACCTATTTTCTATACTACGGGTCAAATTGCATTTTACCATTAATTCCCCTTATATTTTACACGTAATAAACTCCAGAGCCGCGGCTCGAAGCGCCGACAAGGCACGATATACTACATATAGGAAATTTAATGGACTAAGGTGCGATAGAAATAGTCGATTTTGGGCATTGACCGCAGCATCACGCATAACAGACGGCAAAGTAACCTTCGAACTATGCACCTGTTGATATTTTATCCTGAAACGCGACCAGCGTTATACTATTATGGATTATTAGAAATCTATATTTAGATCGTTAAGAATGAAAGAAAACCGATCTATTTTTAGTCGTTGTCATGTCTTTGAGGGATAATGATAAGGCAGTTATTGCTTGAGGCGAGCGCGAAACTTTCGTAATAATTTTAAAATAATGAACTGTTGACTGTTTTTCGATCTCGAGTTGATTTTTTATGATGTCTGAACCCGCGGAATCGTGTTTGGTTTGTAAAATTGTGCGGTTAAAAGAAAACAATTGCTTGGATTTATTTTTCTTTATAAATAACTAAAAATTCAGGTACGTATAGTACAAAAATTTAGGTAAATTTGGGCGTGGTTCAAATTTCGAAAAAAAAATATTTTTTAACGTTTATGACCTCCCTATAATTATGACCATGAGCCGCCACTGGCACTGATAGAACCAAAACACAATAAATCACAAGTTACAGAACGACCCGCACACTCGGGATTCAAAATTTGAATGATAATACAAATATTACTGTAGGATTCAAAAAATACGAAGGATAAGATAAACAATCGACTCGCTTCTACCTAGTCTAGACGTTGGTATCGTCTTTACGAAGTCAATTGAAAAAGTTAGGACTCTTAATTTAATGTCGGCATAGTCTGTTCTCAGTTGCCGGCGAGCGCCTACACAAAATAATTAGAAATTATTAAGAGCCCCAACTGTTTCAATTAACTTCGTAAAGACTATAACATAAAATATAAAAAGGTGTTCTAAACACTTTAGGCAGGTTACGAGCCTATATATTTGGAAAAAGGTATCTACATCAATAATTATTACCTATAGATAAATAATGACTATTTTCAAGGAATAATAATAATAAAGGGGAAAATACCTACATGGTGGTCCATTAGTGTGACTGTCCCGTATCTCCCTATTTACAGAGATAAAAAAATGTTAAATACAAAAATTGTAGGATATGTCGTGTCGCATATCGTAAAATATTTTCAATTATACAGGGTGCTTCATAAAAACCTGGCATTCGTTTATTGACTTTTTTTAATGGAATGCCCTGCATATTATTGCACATTTAGATTCTACATCAAATTCTAGACACATTTAATGAAAAATGTTCTACACCTATCTCCAACTGTTCTCGAAATATTGACAGTTGAAAATCGGCCATTGACCAAGATAGAGCAAAATGGTTTGCACCTTTCTATCTCGATTATTCTTACTTTGTTTTATTGTTTTTGTATCAATATGGGGAAAAAAGCGACCTGATTCCAAAAACAGTAGTATTTGTCAAAAAATGTTGATCGCTAGAAGATCAAGAGAACAAAAGAAGTCAGCAAAACTAATGGCATCAACGTAAGTTTTATTTTAACAGACTACTAAATACAACAACTTTTGATTTTGTTTGGTGAATAATGTACAGGGTGGCCGCTTTAAGTTGAGCCCATACCTTAACTCGAAATCTATGAGTGTTGCAAAAAAAATTAAAAATACAAAAGATGTTTCTAGTTAAACGATCTTTTATTGTTTGTAGTGTTTTAATTGTCACCCTATTTTATACAAGGGGGTCAAATTAAGGTAATTTTTTTCAACAGAATGCCCTTTTTTCTTACATATTTCTAAATAAACCAGTAAAAGATGAATTCAACGATATGCAGGGTGTCCGAAAATACCGTTAGAATAATTTCAGGAGAGATTCTACATAAGAAAATATTAACTTTTTCTCATATGAACCTGGGTCCGAAAATGCATAGTTTCCCAGATACAGGATGTCAAACTTTGAAAAAATCGTTTTTTTTATTAATATCTTAAATATCCTTTTAACGATTTTGTTGAAATTTAGTA
The DNA here is from genome assembly GCA_016904865.1 of Pissodes strobi. NCBI lineage: Eukaryota > Metazoa > Arthropoda > Insecta > Coleoptera > Curculionidae > Pissodes > Pissodes strobi. Next base: position 50,595 of record MU185315.1, read on the forward strand.
GTATTATCTGTAATAATAAGGGGCTTATTTAGCCTTAATAAGATTAAATATATAAAGTCTAATGGGGCCCCGGAGGGTATCATACCGAATATTATTGATAAAAGAAAGTGTCCGCCCATGACTTTAAAAAAAATGTTTTTTTTTTTCGAATTAAACAACTAAAAATACAACATTGAACATTGTCACAAGGGATTTTAGTCAGGGACACTCGGTTCTCGTCCTGGAGCCAATGCAGGACATTTAGTTTATAGACAAACACAGGGGAGCTCGAATCAGAGGGTAACTACAACAGGAGAAAAATAAAGGAACATCCACAAACTACCTTCTATATCTATATGTGCTTAAATATAAAAGTATGTTTTATATTTTGTTTTTAGATAGCTTTATATATTTTATAAACATAGATTCCATTTGCTCATCATTTATTACGCAAGCCATAATATATGAACCAACTATGACACATAGGGAGTAAGCCAAGATATCCCAATTCTCCATAAAAAAATTTTATCCCTTCCGTATTATGCTTACATTCGAAGCCTACGACATATTATTATGCATTTTTTTTTTTGTAAATAGGTTTGTATATTAATTCTGCAAATTTCAATGTCTTTTTACGTTATTTAATACATTAAATGCCTTCTTCCAGAAATTCTTGATCCTATATTTGCAAGAGGTCTAAAAATTAGAAACCCCCATCGAGATAATTAAATATTTTTTATATGGATTTATATTATAATAGGTAGGTATTTTTAGATTATTTGTAAAGACATGATGGTACCATTTCTTATTTGAAATGCACAATTTTTATAATTATATTAAAAACCTATCATTACAAATTTCTTATTTTTCTTTCTTATAAATGACTGACAAATTTCAAGAGAACTGGTTTTTATAAGCATCCGTATCTAAGTTATAAAAGTAAAATCATGAAAAAAAATATGTGTCAGCTTTATAAACACACAACTAAAGTGAAACCTCTGAAAGAGATATTGGAAATTGAGTTTTTATTATTTTTTAAGCTTTTTTCCCCAACTTTTGCTCCCGTTTCAACACTTTTTTTTTATTTTTTTTGCTTTTTTCATACATCATTTCTTTTCTTTCCATTTTGCCATCCCCGCCTTGAACTCTTTGCATTTTTTTCGCCTAACTTTTTTATATACTTTTTTCTTATTTTGTTTTATAATACTTTTATTAACTTTCGGAACAATCTTTTACGTTTTTTTTTTAAATTTTTCCCATTTAAACTTTTATTTTTTCATAAAGAATTTTTTTCTCCCCATTTTTGCCATCCCGACCTCGTAGCTGAATACTTTCGCCTGAAACCGCGTGTCTCTAACTTTTCTTTTTTTTTTATTATTTTTTTCTTCGTTTTATAACACTTTTATTAAGTTTCCGAACAATGTTTTACTTTTTTTCCATTTCTTCCCATTCTTTTGGGTTTCCGGGGAGGTGAGGGTGCAACGTGGTTTTTCCCAAACCCCCCCTTAAATTAGAGCCCCGGTCCCACATAGGGTCAAGGGTAGCCCCCCCCCCCC
>MU185315.1:62129-109667 GCA_016904865.1 Pissodes strobi
CGATCTACTAAGCACAGCATCCGTTACATCTAATATCATTAGATGGCTGCACCCCTACTACAAGAATAATAAATAACCAGAATCCAAACTCTCAACTGTCACCGTGTATATTGACTGAAAGCGCTGGGTGACCTTCAGTCCACGTCAAAGCCATAATTCCATGAGCGTGCTTACTGCATTTTGACTGATTTAATATTATCCATCTTATTAAGAAAATAGTACGGAATGCGGGATAGCTGAACCATTTTTTATATAGTGCTGAACTTTAGTTGAGACTAAGTGAAACTAACCGAAAGTTGATTGGACGACCAACCCAAACTAACGAAGTTATTGAAATTGATTATAACGTATCGGAACCGGCTCAATTAAGTAAAATAGGTTGATACTAAGTGAAACTAACCAAAAGTTGATTAGACGACTAACCCAAACTAACCAAATCTATTAAAATGCATTATAACGTATAGAAACCGGCTCAAATAAGTAAAATAAGTTGAGACTAACCCGAACTAACCAAATCTATTAAAATTGATTATAACGTATCAGAACCGAATCAAATGATTAAAATAAGTTGAGACTAAGTGAAAGTAACCGAAAGTTGAATCGACGACTAACCCAAACTAACCAAATCTATTAAAATTGATTATAACGTATCGGAACCACATCGGAACCGGTTCAAATGACTAAAATAAGTTGAGACTAAGTGAAAGTAACCGAAAGTTGATTAGACAACTAACCAAAATTAACCGAATCTTTTAAAATTGATTATAATGTATCGGAACCGGCTCAAATAAATAAAATAATTTGAGACTTGATAAAGAAATTTTCACTTCTATTACGTGTACTGTGATACTCGTGACTTTTTTTATTTGTAAAAATGAATGCCTATGTTTTTATGTACTATATAGATAGATAGATAGATAGAAATGGTCTTTATTTTCGTATGCATATTTACATAGAAAGTGAGTCAAATGCCTTAAAACTAAGATAACAATAGAATAAATCTAATATATAAAGACTACACATTTAGAAACTTATTGTGCAAAGAACATAATTCATTTGTAATAACCTTTCTTCTTTTCACTGAATGACATTCAGAATTCGTGATAAAACATCTGACAATATAAGACTAACAATTGTTAATTTAAAAGCAGCACATACATTTTTGTGTTTACAATTAAAATATTACAAGTTCACAACACATAAGCCATTTCAGGAGTAATAACCAAAACAAAAAAAAATCACAACTAAATTCTGTCAAAAAATTCAGCTATATTATAACGGCTCATGTCAATAAGCAGTTTTTTAGTTTTATTTTTTAAAATATTCAGAGACGGAGCAACTTTAATACTGTCAGGTACAGCATTATAAAACAGGCAGCCATTATAATAAGCCCCTCTCTGGTAAAGAGCCGTGGAGTGCTGGTCAGCAACCAACAATTTTTTATTCCTGGTGTCATATGATCCATTGATACAGTTCTTTTGAAACAATGTCATATTATTTTGGACAAAACAAAGTAATTCGTATATATACAAACCGGCAACAGTCAGAAAATTTAAATCCTTAAAGGCTTGTCGACAAGATTCGCCAAAATTTAAACCTTTAATGATACGTATTGCATATTTTTGTAAGATAGGGTTTTTATTAAAAACCCTGTTAACATTTGTGGCCCTACCCAAATGAATAATGCCATATTTCAGATGTGCATAAAAGTTTGCGTAATATAAAGTTTTCAATATGGAGTCACTACACTGATTTGACATTGTTCTTAATCCAAAACAGACAGATGACAACTTTTTACATAAGTTATCAATGTGGGAGTTATAATTTAAATGGGCATCAACAAAAAATCCTAAGAGCTTTATTTCCTGCAGAAGGTCTATTTGTTTTCCATTGAGGTTGATACGCTTTATAATTAAGTTTGACCTTACCGACCTAAATAACATACATGCAGTCTTACCATCGTTAATGACTAATTTATTTTTAAACATCCATTCACTGGCTTTGGCGAAGACTAGATTGACAACCGGCTCGACGTCAGCGCAACGTGACACCTTCATTATTAAATTTGTATCGTCAGCATATGACATAAGAATAACCGACAAGTTTTTAAAAATACTATGCAAATCGTTGGCGTAGATTATAAATAGCAAAGGCCCAAGTATGGATCCTTGTGGGACCCCTGCATTAATATTCGCCACGTCTGAGAGTATCGGACCTTTGTCAGATGTCATTTTGACAATTTGCGTTCGATCCTCTAGGTATGATTTAAACCATTGTAAGGGAACCCCTCTAACTCCGTAAATATTTAATTTTTTTAATAAAATGTCGTGACTTAAGTGTCGAACGCCTTACTTAAGTCAATATATAAGGCAATGCCAATTTCTATCCTGTCTATAATCCTATTTATTTCGTATAAAAATTAAAATAGGGCAGTTTCTAAGCTTTTACCCTTTACAAAGCCAATCTGGGACAAATGTATGATATTGTACTTTCTTAAGAACGAGCAAAATTTATTGTAAATAGTTTTTTCATATACTTTGGAAAAAGAACTCAACAAGCTAATTGGACGAAAGTTTGTAACATCTGTTGGACCACCTTTTTTGTAAAGCGGCTTTACTATGACTATTTTAAGTTTTTTTGGGAAAATACCCGTTTCTAAGGAGCGATTAACTGTATGTGTTAATGGCAAGGATATCAAAATTTTTACATGTTTTAGTATTTTACTTGAAACGTCATCTTGGCCTGTAGAGAACGATGATTTTAAATCTGTTATTGTATTGATAATGTCTTTTTCGACAACGGGCGACACAAAAAAACTATTCTCCTGACAATTTACGCAATTTTCAATGTACTGGTGGTCAATGTCTGATCCAAATTAATATATTGTTTTGCATGTTAATGATATATCTGTTATAACCAGTTCAATTGACTAAAATAAGTTGAGCCTAAGTGAAACTAACTGAAAGTTGCTTCAACGACAAACTAAAAGTAACCAAATCTATTAAAATAACTCATAATGTATCGGAACCGGTTTAAATGACTAAAATAAGTTGAGACCAGGGACGTCTTAAGGCATGGGCCGGCTGGGCCCGGGCCCAGGGCCTCCGGCGCCAAAGGGGCCTCGCAAAGCCTACGTCTAATTAAAAAAAAAATATGGAAAAAAAAATTATAGAAAAAAAAAGTAGCGTGTAGCGAAAAAGTTTTATTAATATTATCAGTAAAAACTCAAAAAATTTTTGATTTCCATCAATCATAAAATATATATTAGTTTCAGAAAGACCACGAAACACCCCCTTCAATAAAATATATTAACCTTTAACTATTAACTAGAATTTTAATACAAAATCTCAAAAGCAACAGAACAATATTTCTATTCATCGATTATCAGTTCAATTTAATAGGACCAGGAGGCACAAATTCGGCTGTCGTTTAACAAAAAAAAAAAAAATAGTCGGCGTCGGCACATTGTCAACGACAAAGAGGTGTTGGTGTTTGGTCTGGGCCGGCCGTGCTCGGCGCGCGGCGTCGCGTCGTAAGAAATTGCTACTTTTTTATATTTCTTTGATATCAGCCGTAAACCGGTACACCTGCAAATAGTCTTAAAGAAAATGAAAACAATATAGATTATGTTTATTTATTTATCACATGTTCTATTAAACCTGCTCAGCTAGCTGGACTGCTTTTATTTGATGCGTTTACGTTTGCTTAATTTACATTTAGTACCTAGTTTTAATTGCAAAAAAATGACGAATAGACAAGTGTTCAGTGTTCTTAATTAAAAAAAAAAAATTGTGTAATTTGTGTAGGTCATAGGTGTAGTAAAAGAAGCGAAGGTACATTGTTTTAAGGTAATCAATAAATTACATTACATAGGGTAGGAGCGCCTAAGAGTACCTACTACGCTTAGGCAGCCCTCGAATCACCCATAATAATAACACTGCGGGATGAAAACAATATGGCATATGGCGTCAAGGCGTCTAGTTGTTGTTTGTGTATATAGCTGTTGTATGCCCAGTGAATTTGATTTTTAGTTGGATTCCTGATTAAAAAGATAGTCACAAATATTGTAAAGTATGCTATTTTGAAATAATATTTAATCATGGGTACTTAAGGTTTTTTATATCGTACGAAAACTTTGGTTGGAAAATATCTATTGGCAGTTAAATACAACGTTTATTAAGCTACATGCAGATTCCCAGAAAAAAATAGATTTTGCTAGACGAAACTTATGGTCGCTTAAAAGTTCCGAGAAAATAAGTTTGGGTCGAGCGACTGGATTCAATAAAATCCAGTAAGAGTTCAAGATCCAGAGGGTTGTTTAGTGTTTTTTTTTTAATATGTTTTGTGAGTCAATGTAGAGTACCTATACTTAGGTATTTAGATTATTTAGGTGTTTCTTAATAGTTTTTTGGTTGCGTGTTCTTAGCCCACGCTTTGCGTCCTCTTTGCAGTACTGGAGCTCAGAGTACGCATTTGAATTTTTTTTTAAGAGTTGTGGTCTTTTTTAATTTAAAAATAATTTCATTTGGGCTGGATTTTTTGTTAGTTAATAAAGTATATTTTTGATTGTTCCCTAAATTTTCTATTAATATTTGCTTATTGCAATTTTTTTTAATATGTTAAGTGCGTACTCTTAGGCGCTCCTACCCTATTAAATTTTAATATTGGCTTAATAAATTTTGGTGCAGGTGGGAAGTGTTTATTTGCTCCCGTTGACTTGGTCTGGCCCTACTTTGTTACTTGATAGTGGATAGTTTCCAGTTTTCCAGTGGACTACTGACATTGAAATTGCTATGAGATTTTTTTTTTGTCCATGATGGTCACCAATGCAAGCGGGGAACGTTCATTCTCCAAACTTAAAATAGTCAAAAGCGAAATTAGAAACCGCATGAGCCAGTCACGATTGAATAACCTAAGTTTGATGAGTATTGAAAGCGAAATTTTACAAACCATTGATTTTGAAGACATAATCCACGATTTTGCTTCTGCAAAATGTAGAAAACGACCTTTGTAATTTATTAATTATAATTTGTTATTTTGTTAGAAAAGTTTCCACAATATACATTACATTTTAGTTAAAAAGTTATTTTTTTTATTTATTAATGTCTTATTCCCTATAAGAGACAAGATACTTTTTTGCTGAAACAAATGTACCTAAGTATATCAAGGGGGGCTCCGCCTACGTAAGTGAACGCTAAAATATTTTATAAATACACTACAAAGAAAAAATTAATTAAAAAGAATCGCAATGTCACACAAATTAGAGGTACATTAAATCTTAAACAATTCAAGACTATCTGACGTGTTAATTTGGCAAAGGCGGGTTTACCCGTTCCAGAGAGCCGGTAAACTTTTTAATCCCGCATTGGAAGAAATATCAGATCTGTTGCGGAAAGTTGCCTTTTGCATTTGGATTTTTAGATGCAATAAAAAAAATTAATTACCTATTTTATTTTGCTATTTATTCATGTGTAGTTTTTGAAGGAGATAAAACATGGTCGGAGACAGATGTAAGTAACTTTTAACGGAAAAAATAATAATTGTAATATTTATTTGAAGAACAATTCCAATATTAATTTATGCTTTTGGTTTTACATTAAGTGTGCCCGGGTTTCCTAAAAAATTCAAGTTCTGCAAAAGCTATGACCTTGACCTTGTGTTGACAATGACCTTGAAATGTACGAAAATTTTCGCCTGCGGCGCATGTAACGCGGATAGAGGGTGGGGGCGGGCCCAGGGGGGGCAGTCCCTCCCCCGTAGGCAAAGGGGCCTCCTCTTACATCTAGGCCCAGGGCCTCAAGAAGTCTTAAGCCGTCCCTGGTTGAGACTATGCCCAACTAACTGAAAGTTGCTTCAACGACTAACCAAAACTAACCAAATCTATTAAAATTGATTATAACGTATCGGAACCGGCTCAGATAAGTAAAATAAGTTGAAACTAAGTAAAACTAACCTAAAGTTGATTAGACGACTCACCAAATCTATTAATATATGATTATCTCACACTCTTTCTCTCTTATAACATCGATACTCCTTTATAAAGGAGTATTTACTTCTATCACGTGTAACGTGCTACTCGCGACTTTTTTTTTGCCAATCTCGATTAATTATGAGGATCCTAGAGTCCAAAAAACATTAAATTCTGAAAAAAAAACAAAATTGTGTCCCTGTGTGTGTGTGTATCTGTCCGTCAAACGACTTTTCTCCAAAACCATTAGGCCGATTTCTACCAAAATGGTTATTTAGGAGTTTCGGGACAATATCTCCAGACGTTTTATAATTTTTTTCGTTAACCTTACAATTAAGGATAGTTTATATAAATTTTTATTTATTTTATTTTTATTTTTATTTTTATTTTATTTACACCACTCCACAGATTTACATCCAATTATTGAGTGTGGAATAAAAAGAATATAAATTATACAATTCAAGAAATAAATATAAAAGAAGAACTTAATTAAATTAAATCACAGTTACAACAAAAAAAGACAAAAGAAAATTTGCATTTAAGAAAAGTGTACTTTCTTAATGGCTGCAAGACTGCAGTTAAAAATGTCACATTGATCCTGAACAGAATTATACGTGTTGCACGCTCTGCGCAGTGCGGAAAATTTATTGATGTTAGTCCTACGTTTTGATAGGTAAAATGTTTGTGTGTTTCTAGCTGACATGCGAGGCAGGTGAAAACTAAGCTGCCCTAACAATCCAGGCAAGTCCGTTAAGCTGTTCACCAGCCTATATAAAAATTGCAAATCAGCAGATTTCCGTCTTTTCTCCAAGGTAAGAACGGAGAATCTTTCCAGCAGTTGCGTGTGTGGAAAACCAGTTTCTGGGTACACTCCGTCGCATCTATACCAAACAAATTTTAAAAATTTTCTTTGTATGTTTTCTATTTCATTGATGTGATGATGGTAATGAGGGGACCATACTTGAGAAGCATATTCAAGTATAGGTCTTATATAAGAGAAATATAAAATTTTTAAACTAAGAACATTATTAAAATTTTGGGAGTTACGTATTAAAAAACCCAACATTCTGTAGCTACGTTTAACAATATCTGTTATATGCGAGTTAAAAGAAAGAGAACTATCAAAAGTTACACCTAGATCTTTGAAAACCGTTGATCTAGGTACGTTAACATTGTCAATGGTGTAATCGTACACAATTAGATTTTTCTTTAAGCTAAAGGAAATAACATTACACTTGACTGCGTTTAGGGGTAAGTTATTGTTTTTGCACCAAGTATTTAGTATGTTTAGGTCATTTTGAAGTAGAATACAATCCTCAATGTTGTCAATTTGATAATATAGTTTTATGTCGTCTGCGTATAACAGACCATTTACAGTAAGTTGATCAGAAATTTTATTTATGAATGAATTGAAGAAAAGCGGGCCCAAAATTGAGCCTTGCGGCACTCCTGAAGTGGCAACGATCTTTGCCGAACTGCGACCATAGCACTCTACGTGTTGAGGGCGGTTAGTTAGGTAGGATCTAAAAAGATTAATTAGGCATGAGGAAAAGCCGTAAAATTGATCGAGATTGTTAACGAGAATGCCATGATCAAGTCGATCAAAGGCTTTAGAAAAGTCAGTGTAAATGACGTCAACTTGTGACTTAGCGTTTATTGATTCAGATATAAATTCTGTCAGGGAAAGCAGATTTGTCGTAGTAGATCTGCCTTTCATAAAGCCATGTTGCCTGGTATCAATCAGATTTTTCATTGAGGGATACAAAATAGAATGTAGGACTCGCTCGAAACATTTAGAAAAGTTGTTAATTATTGTTATAGGACGATAGTTCTCAATAAGGTTTTTATCATTCTTTTTATGCACAGGGATAATTTTAGATGTTTTCCAAAGTTCAGGAAAGCATTCCTGTTTTAATGCTAAATTAAAAAGAACAGTCAGTGGTTGAACAAAAGCGTAGGCACAGTCGTATATGAGAAAAGCAGGAATTTTGTCGGGTCCAACGGTTGCTTTTGGCTTAATGGTCTTAAGAGCCTGTGACACCTCGGCCTCCGTAAATTTAGTTATTGTTATAGTATCCACACATGCGCCCTGATCTTTACTGGTGTTAAATTGCGTAGTTCTGGAAGTAGTGTATGAACTTTTAAAGAAATCCGCGAATGCATTTACTATGGTTTCAGAATCCGACAACAGTGTACCTTGTGGATCAGTCATGTTTAGAGATAATATGTTATTATTTTGTGAACTCTGAATCAGCCTCCAAAAGTTATTGGGTTGAGTCATTAAATTATTTTCCAAATTATGGCAGTATTGCTTTTGGGATAGCTTAATATCTTTTTTGATTTTGGACCGTAGTTCCCTAAATACAGTTAAATCGGTTAGGTTATTATAACGCTTATATTTTTTCCATGAGTTATGTTTTTGTCTTATTGCTTTTATAATTTCTGAGGAAAACCAGGGCGGATAGGATCTTCTGCGTTTAGCAGTTTTGGGGACATATTTATCAAGACAGTAATAGATCTCATTATAGAATAATTCTACGGCAGCATTAATATCACCAACAGAATCTAAAATATTCCAATTAATGTTAAGAAAACTGTCATATAAAATTCTAAGGTCAGCTCTCTTAAAGTTATAAAAGATGTTTTCAATTTTACTGCTATTTAGTTTTTTGTCTAATTTGTTTTTAAACTTAATCAATAAGGACGGATGGATACCTTCTTCTCTAACTAAAGAATCGTGACATCCTTGTACCACACAGAGATCAGATCTAGACGTGATTACAAGATCCAAGAGCCTTCCCTGGTTATTTTCTATATAATTTACTTGTTTCCAGTCGAAAAAGTCTAATAAATGAATCAAATTATTCAGTCTGTAGGAGGGGATTGCACCTTTTGAATATAAGATATACTCTGGGATGTTAAAGTCTCCCAAGAAGATTAGTTCTGAATCGTACAGATACGTTAGTGAAGAGATGTAATCAGAGAGATGTAATCGGAATTAAGTCCCGGTGGAATGTAAATTAGTAAAATACAGAGATTAGAATGATTAAGTAAGATTCTTACGCCTATAATGTCAACAATATTACGCAGGTTGTTGGGCAAAACCAGTTTTAGATTAACAACAGGAAAAGTTTGCTTAACTGCCAAAGCAACACCACCCCCTCTGTTCTCACTCATCTCAGCATAGTTTCTGTCGCAACGATATACTGTGTATTCATTCGGAAAGAGTTCAGAATTAAAAAACCCATCATTTAGCCAAGTCTCAGTTATAGCGATAACATCATATTCACACGTTAAAACGGCGTTGAAAAATATTTCTGTTTTCGAGCGAAGTCCTCTAGCATTCTGATAATAGATGCAAACGTCATCGAAATGCTGCTGCTGCCGATTCTCGGTCGACTGACAGCAGCGTTGAAGGGAGGGGGTATTCAAAAGCATGGAGGAAGAGCCAAATGATTTTAGTTGCTACAGAGTGGACCCAAATATTTCCGACCTATATTTTGCATTAAGTTGTTTATATGAATAACAATTATTGTAATCCCAAGTCGCATGATTAGTATTTACGTCCAACTTAAATTTATCTTTTAAGGAGCTACAGTTGCTACATTTATAATTATCCGCTGCAGTTTTGCAATTTTTAAGATCATGTGAGCCTGCACACAGTGGACAAACAACATTATTTTTACAGTGCTTAATAGAGTGGCCTAAAATGTTACATTTATAACAACGAGTTATGGAGGTTGAGTCATAGATATGGCAGTTATCAAGCCCTACAACAATTTGTTTTTGGTCTATTAATTGTTTAAAAGTGACTGTATCCAACTGCAGAGCAGCCTGATATATGCTTTCCCTTTTCTTAGTGGGCCATATTTTAAGTACACTTAACTTAGATATGTTATTAAAAATACTTTTATTTTGAGATTTTAAATTATATTCCAGTGCTTCTTTGGAGTAGTCCTCTGATAAACCGACAATTCGCACCATCGGCATAACCGACCCAAGTGTACGGACCTCATATCCTTCCGTAAGTTTCTCATTGGCTAATTCTTTCATTCTATCTGCACTATTTGGGTCGACAGTGACTAACAGCCCGCCATTGGCAATATGTTTGACATGCTCAATATGTATATTTTCATCCGCAGGATTGATGTGTTTTAAAATATCTGCCCTAGTGCGATTGTTATCCTGATCCGCATTCTTAGGTTTAATGATAAGTCTTGTTCTTTGGTTCGTTAAGACATCCGCATAGCTAGATTTAGGTGGAGGTATCTCAGCAGGACGGAAGTCAGAAAGTTTTTCATCAATGGTCTGCAATATTGAGTCTCTCAAAGAAGAAATATTGTGCTGCATAGACTCAACAATAGTGCTCTTGATGTCATCAAGTGGCAGGGTACGACAAGAGGGACAGCGCCAAATCAATCCAGGAACAGATGGAATCAGGTTTACAGCTTCACTGAGTATACGCATGCACTCGACATGAAATCGTCTCTGACAAGGTCCCCCACAAGTGATGTGCGGCTTGCTGCGATGCGATCCGGCTGACGTGTTGCAAAAACCACACAGGGAGATGGTGTGTTGTTTTTTTCCTTTCTTCTTTTTTGCGAGCTGATAGCGGCGCACACAGGATCAAATTAATTGGGTTTAAATTCTTACGCAATAAGCAAAGTGAAAACAGATCACTCACCCTCCAGCAGCGGCCATCGAAGATGCCCCAGCGAAAATTTCAAAATTATTGGCTCAGAGATGCTGCCAAAACTTGCACTTTATTGTAGAGCACTCGAACACTGCTACAATATAAGCCAACAGTCTTTTGTAGCTAGCATAAAGAAGAATATAAAAAAATTGGTTTTCACAAAAACGATCTTACCAATTTTCATTAGATTTTCTATATGTTTACAATTTAGTAGGCAAATAATACGTACTACCCCGTTTTTCTGTGATAAATCGGTGCACTCCCTTTACTCTTGAGAAAAATGAACAAAATCGATTTTCTGGGAAACAGCTCCAACGATTTTCTTCAAAGTCTGTACGTATTTACCAATTAGTAAGGCAAATAATATGCACTTGTTCGTTTTCCTAGGGAAAATAAGATAAAGCCACTTTGCTAGTGAAAATATTGACCTTCCAATTTCTCCCAGTTCTGTGGCGGAGCTATGTTCTATTTTTTTCTTAATTCCAATAAGCGAGAAATTAGTACCGTTTATTTAAGAATTTTTCCAAACCATCAGTTCTTCAAATTCACAGATGTCCGTTTTGATGAGTTTTCAGCATATGGGCTTTAGTTTTAATTTTATAACCATTCCAAATAATAGTGTCCTGTTGAATCCTATCATATCAAAATACTCCGCTATATTAACGCTGCCAGATATTTGACTACCATGCAAAATTATCTATTAATATAGTACATAAAAAGATAGGTATTCATATTTACAAATAGAATAGTCACGAGTATCACAGTGTGGTTACGATACGTTATAATAAATTTTAATAGATTTGGTTAGTTTTGGTTAGTCTTTCAAACAACTTTCGGGTAGTTTTACTTAGTATCAACTTATTTTAGTCATTTGAACCGGTTACGATACGTTATAATCAATTTTAATAGATTTGGTTACTTTTGATTAGTCGTCCAAGTGTGGTACTTAGTAGGGGAAAGGGGTCGAATATCGATCACTTAAGATATAATGTACGACAAAAACAACACTTTCACAAAACTCTGTTATTTTATGTATTGAACATAAACTTTATTATCCCAAGACCATAATAACACAAACAAATCCTCTGTATCTTAATCAGAAAAAAAATAAAAATATAAAAAACGAAGATATTACTGATCGATAACGTCTATTGACATGCTTCACACGAATCCAGGTCTTCTGGCCGAGATACTGCAGAACAGGCAGCATGAAGCCAATTGCCACATGATCTACACCGCCACCACAGTTCATCTGCTGTACCAGTTTCCACGCATATTGGACATAACTCATTCACTTTCTTAGGCTCCCCATCATGTTGTTTAGGTTTGAACTTCTTGATTTGTTTTTTAGCTCCTGCTCTTCGTACCGATTTTCCTTTTTGAAATAAATCTCTTGAAGCTTCTTCAACTTACTTCTTCTCCTTCTTTTCTTCCTTCTCATCCAAAGATGCCTGCAGCGGAGTGGACGTTAGTATTTGAGATGATTGTTTCTTTCTCTTAGGGTGTGGTTTTTCTGTTAATCGGGGTGTCGGATGAAAGTCTTCAAAAGATGTGCTCTTTAATTGAACGGTCTTGTCTTCATCATCGGTTGCATTATCGTCGAAGACTTCTGTTATTGCTGATGATAAAGAATCACTGGAAGATGTCCTTCGTTGACGTCTCTTTCTCTTCGATCGCGCAAGTGGCTTCTTGTTACAGGCTTCCAGTGGCGGTGTAGCTTGTCGCATATCCATTTCATCATGTCTGCTTGGGTCTGGATCTCTACTTGTTCCGGGCTTCGGATCTAAATAAATTGTTTCTTCGGGAAACTCGCCCAGTTCGTTGGCTTCTGCCTGAATATCGGAATTTGGTTCTTCTGGTATTTCCGTAAACTCTTCTTCTCCAAATACGTTTCTGTTTACCGGAAAGATCCCCGTATTTTTAAATCCATTCAAACCTTTTTCTTGGGACGTGATGCGATTGTACGCTTTAGCAAAGAGCTCTGCAATGTCAGTCACCTCAATTTTGTTATAATGATGGGACTTCATATAAACACCACATTCTTTGGTATATGCTGTCTTCAATGAACTGAAAAACGTGACGTCCAGAGGCTGGAGCCGGTGAAAGGTGTGTGGGAGTAGCGAAACAAGAATGATCCCGTTTTCACGGCAGAACTTATAGGACTGCAAGGAGGAGTGTGTGGCGTGGTTGTCCAAAATCACTCACACGGGATCTTCCGTTGAAACATTCACATATTGAGCGAATGCTTCAACCATTCCAGGAATAGAACTGATTTTGAGCAGCGGTAGATTGCGTCTACGGGTCCATTTTTTTCCAGAGCGTTGTCATGCGCTCGCGTTTAAAAATAAACATGGGAGGCACGAACCCCCCTGCGGCACTCATACAGCACACAACAGTGGTTGTCTGACCCCTTTCGCCATTTGTAATCGCACCCACCTGTTTTCTGCCTTTTTCTGCCAAAATTCGATGAGGTTTATGCACTCCACTAATGCCAGTCTCATCCACGTTATAAATACGCCTCGCAGGGAATTTATATTTTTCAAAGACCAGTTCTAAATTATCGTAAAATATGTTCACATCCTTTCGATTAAATGCCATTACCCGGTTGAGACTCGTAGCTTCAGGCCGCCTCAAAGAAATTCGTGGATGTCGAGCTAAAAATCCACGCAGCCAATCCTTACCGCAGCTTTTCTTTTCAACATTAAAATTATGTCGTAAGTTTTTTGCAACGGCATATTCGAAAGCTAGTTCTTTGATGTTCGACAATTTTAAAATGTGATTGGCCAGCTCTGTTTCCTGGTCGTCATTTAATACAGGCTTCATTCCTAATTTCAATTTCTTGCTAGGATATCTGTTTTTTAATCTGCCGCACAACGTAGCATATGGTACGCCATTCAATTTAACTGACTTTCTGATGGAGTGTGTCTGTTGATTAACCGCCTTGACAGCCCGCTTCATGTCTTCCTCTGTCCATGCAGAGCGATTTGTCTTACGAGAATATTTTTTTTGGGGCATCTGCAAAGAATGAAGAACAATGGGGCTAAAATCGATCACAGGCGGGTAATATCGATCATGCTGGCCGATATTACCCGCGAGTGGACGCCATTGCTTCGACATAAACATCTCCTAAACTCAAAGAACTAAAATTTTCGTAAACAGTGTATAGAATACCTTGGGGTACCATGCAACAAATAGTACTAAAGTAGCTTAGGATTTTCAAACATCAACAAGCACATACCTTATCCAATGAACCGGAAAAATAACAAAAAAATTGCCCAAAAACTGTTTGTGGCCGTACACACTCGGCGTTGCAATGAAACTGCCCGTTGTTGCTGTTGGATTTGCATGTACCTTAAGAGATGGCAGCACTTATTATTTCATTTGATAGGTATGTAGGGTTGGGTAAAATTAAGATGATCGATATTAGACGCTGATCGATATCCGACTCCTTTCCCCTATCTACTTATTTTACTTAGTCATTTGAACCGGTTCCGATACGTTATAATCAATTTTAATAGATTTGGTTAGTTTTGGTTAGTCGTCCATCAACTTTCGGTTAGTTGTTTATACTGACGTTTTCTGCGATTTAATCATTCCTAAGATATCAAAGATGCTAATAAATAAAACTACTTATTTTCTAACCAATATATTTATTTCGCCAAATTATTAACTTATGGCTTTTGGTTACTCTCTATTAATCGAATTTAGTGTATAGTATAAGTTAACTCGTCCAAAAATCCTTTAAAACACGAAACACTCAACAAGGGAAAATGCATCCAAAGTATAACCCCGCATTTCCAACAGCTAGAATTATACCGTTTTTTAGACGATCCGTTTACTACAGCCGTAGCGCCTACACTGGCGAGTTTCGGCGGAATTTCGGCGGAACGAGCCGTTCGAGATCACAGCAGTCCAGGCGTAGCAACAAGGAAACATTGGATTCTGGTTATTTATTATTCTTGTGCCCCTACAGTGTAGGGTATCAGCAGACGGTTCATGCAGATATATTGCATGCTTGTTATGTTTTTAATTATTAGAAATATAGTATTTAGAGATAAACCTTAAGCTTATCTTATCTACCTCACAGATATACAGGTTTTCACATAGGTTTTTACGACCCTCGATTAGACTAGTAAATATTACAAGTTACAGGATGGTTATATACACTATTCAGTATATATAAAAAAATTCAGGATGACATGAATATCAACTTACATACAAAATGTAACTGGGATAATACTTTTAATCTGCCAAATTCAGACAGAAGTTTACGCCTGGTCACGGCCAAATGTAACCAAAACTAGAACACGCTAGGGGGTTAGTCAAGTCAGATAAGGTTATCTTGAATCAGTCCTGGTTACATTGGGTTAATTTTAAAAGCAAGCCAAGGTCTGATTGGTATATATAAGACCCATTTACCTTCGTCAATGCAATTTCTCAATCCCTCCTCGTTGACGTTACTTAAGCATTTATGGTGGAAATCTTCCCAGGATGTCGACCAAGACTTCGTGAATGTTTTCGAACATAACCTGGCACATTGAGTGGAATTAGCTCTTTGGCAGCAATGCCACTTGGCACTATCCATACCGACTCGCTCAATTCTGGATATTTCCATGGAGGTGGAGGTAGGTTCGTCACTACCGGGGTAGATGAAGCATTGCCAAAATTTGTCCTAAAATTTCTTGAATTTTATATTTATGTCTAACTATTATAACAAAAATATGATCTGTACCACATAGTCGTTAACGTAGATATTTCGAATGAAACACTATGAAGGTTTTAGAAACTGGAAACTGCAAGTTACAATGGCATCCTGTAGTAATGAGCTACCAAGTAGAAATTATATCTATATTTTCTCTTTAAATTTAAGAAATATTTCATCTTTTTGAGCTCCGTTATGGTCACTTAATTAGCACTTGTACCATTTGTGTTCTGGGACAAGGATCACCGAAAGGTTCTATATTGAAATTTTCAATAAAGCTGCGGTGAAGAAAAAGGTAAATTACCCATAAATCATTCATTCATCAAATTACACACAGGTCCAAAATTTAAAGGGCATTCAAATAAATCTTGAAAATGTGTAGGACCATAAACCTAACTACTCCGAAAGTTAGGTTTATGGTAGGACTCCGTCACACAATAATTATCTCCTAGTGCTATTTTTTTTGTCAGTATATAGAACACTTACACACGAGTTTTCAATTATTGTACTAATTTATTATTTAGTCAGAAAATGATAAAAAAAACTGATTACGGGACAGACCTGAGGTAGCGGCAAACCACATCCTCCCAACTGTAAACCGTCAATGATTTCCTGAAATGTGTTTTTTTTCGATAATACGTCTCGACACGTCTCTCTACATTTGATATTATTGGATTTATCACAGCAATGCATATCTAAAATCGAAATAAAAATACTTCAATAAATAACATCAGTTTCTTTTGTATGGATCAGATGGAAATCAGAATAGATGCTGCTTCTATTTCTAGTAATATTATTTATTTATTTATTTATTCAATAACAAATTACATAAAATTTCATAGCTAGAATTTAATGATGATATAATATGCATATAGTGGACATGAGTGTCTGTGTGAATGCACATTATAATCACCAATAACCAATATATAATATTAGAATATAACTGTATAAACATACTTATACCTATACATACCAATACATACCTACTACTTAACTAATAACACAGTAATAAAGATTGGAAAATTAAACAAAAACTACTCTAAAAAGAATTAATCTAAACAAAATTAATGACATTTTTAATAGCATTTATATTCTCCTTAATCCATACATGCATTTTTTTCTTAATATTACTATATTTTTTACGTCTATAATGCTCTGGCAACATATTTAATAACTTGGGAGCTATATAAGTTATGCATTTTTTAGCTGCACTGTAATGTGGGATGGGTAATGTTATATTATGATTTACATTTGCTCTTGTTTGAAATAACATTTCGAAATATTTCACTGGAAATTGAAAATCTAATGATATTTTGAATATACAATTGAGTAACAATAAAAACTCCAGACTGTTCGAACAATATATCAGAAGGAAACTGCTTAGGTTTAAACATAATTACTTTTAATAGATATTTTTGTACAACATTAATATTCTTAAGAACTTCATTACAGGCAGAACCCCAGCAAACTATACCATAGGTTAAGCATGATTGACCCAATGCCTTGTAGATATTTAAGATTACATTTCTAGTTAATATGTTACGCAATTCATAAAATTTATATATGTTTTTTTTTACTTATTGCTAATGTAATCAGCATGGTGCTGCCATTTAAGATGGTTGTCAAAATAAACACTTAAATATTTAATTTTATTTGACGATTTAATGCTGCCTGAACAAGTGCAGTCATTCATTTTACAGTTAGCGTTATGAACCCTAAATACATCCCTTTCAGATAAGCCTCTTATATTCATTGAAAAACACATAAAAATAGTTTTATTAACATTCAATGTGAGAGAATTAAAATCCATCCAAGCTCGGACACAGCGCATTGCATGTTCCGCCCTTAAAAAAGCTTCATCCCAACAATCACCCTTACACAAAATAACCGTGTCATCTGCAAAACACACCACTTTCACTTCAGGAATTGCATATGCAAGATTATTCAGATAAATCAAGAAAAGGATAGGTCCAAGCACCGTCTCCTGTGGTACACCGCACCTCACGTCTGTGTAAGGACTGCAAACTGCATCAAGGTTAACACTCTGGATCCTATTGGTAAGATACGACTCAAAAAGTTCATGTACCTTTCCTCTCACCCCTATATCATATAATTTATTCAATAAGGAGCGATGTTCCACAGTGTTATGTTAGTAAGATCCAAGAAAACGGCCAGAGGCTTCCAACCATTATTAACACAATCTGTAATAAAAGTGGTGACTTCATTTAAGGCATCATCAGTACCTACCCCCTCAGTAAATCCAAATTGTGACTTCGTTTGTTTAATACACTTTTCAATAACCTTACAGATAGGGCTAGTAAGTGCAATAGGTCTATAATTGCCTGGATCAGTTTTATCACTCCCCTTATGCAATGGAACAATTACTGTTCTTTTAAAAATGTCTGGAAAAATACCACTAGTATATATCAAATTCACAATATGAACCAGGGGAGTGAGCAAAACTTCAAAATTTGATTTTACAAGTTGGTTTGAGACACCAGAATCATCAGAGGAAGACATTGGTTTTAAAGATGCAACTGCTGTAACGGAAAATGAAATTGTCAAAATTTAATTTTCCGTTACAGGACACAAAAACATTGAAGGAAACTCCCTCTGCCGTCCCCTGAGCATACCCTGACTATTACTAGGTTTAATTATCTTGTTAGCCAACTTTGTGCCCACAGAACTAAAAAAAATATTTAACTCATTAGCTATATCGCCTTGTTCAGTAATTTCTTGATTGTTGCTATTTTTAATACATGAAATAGTACTATTAATTTTATGATCATTTGTAGCCAGGGACGGCTGGTACATAAGAACTGCAGAGCTGCAGAACCACCAAAATTTTGAAGAAGCTACTTGACTAACTTCTTATCCTTACACTAAATAATTAACGATTCCTCAAAATAATAATGTAAAATTAGAGCACCCAATTTTCGGCCGGGAATGCTATTATATATGCCATCTCTGCTCATATACTCTGCGAACACTCCGCCGACGCCGGCCGGTGTATGCTCTAGACGGACTACAGTTCACCAGTAAATTTAATATAATTACCTCGCGACGATACGTGAATGTCCTTATCTGGACTGCTATTATTCGTGCACAGCTGTTCTTCTCAACCTAAAGAATGATACAGTTGTCAATCCGCAGAAATCAGCTATTGAATTTTAATAGGGAAAATTTCGCAGTTATTGAGCTGCATTCGTGACAGTACTTGCCGGTTTTTACAAATATAAGCTCGCGCGCGTTTTATATAGCTAATTTGAAGAGACAATTATTAATTAATTGATGTGTCTAGATTGTTGTAGTTGTATCGTTTTTGTTTCTTGTTATTGTTAGTAGGTTGCTGTGTTGTATAGACTGTAGACTTTCATAAAAATGGATGTAGTGCATAATTTAGTGAACGTTAAAAGATTTTTTAAATACGCTTACGAGAAAAACTTGAATTGAAAAATAGAGGTAGGCCATTACCAGATATTCCTATTGAGATAGGCGGTGTTAGCAGAGGAAAAACTTACACACGCCACTTTAATAAAGAGATGTATTCTGGAAATGACTGGATTTGTGGATGCAATAAAAAAAAACCCTTTTTTGCTTTCCATGTGTAGTTTTCGGAGATGATAAAACATGGTCGGAGACAGGTGGAGACTTGGTACATTTAACGGAAAAAATAAGAAACATGAAAATTTTAACAATCATATTCAAAATGCTATGGAATATGCTTTGTTAGGTACAGTTAACGAGCCCCGTCTCCAGGGGTGAGGTGGCGAGGCAGCCGCCTCGGGCGGCCGGTTTTTAGGGGCGGCCGTTTTTATTTGTTCTATAAAGTTTTAATTTGTTTGTCTGCAACACGGTAAACACTCTCGCAATGAATACCTATACATATTTAATTTTTTTACTGAAATGTTTAATCTAAAAACCAGTACGAAAAACAAAATTAGGTAAATTATTTACAAATTTAATGCCGCCCGCGGCGTTCTTTTGACACGGCACAAAATAATTTTCTAATGAACGTAAGTCTTAAACCTAATAAGGTTGGCTTAAGTTTAAATAAGTGGCGACATGAAAAACTATAATGTATTATTTCATAGTTAACTCGCTAGTTAATATGTGAATTTAAAAATATTATTAAAATTTTCCTAGTTTCATTCGGTACCTTTTTATACAAATAAATAGTATCGTTATTTGGTATTCAGCTAAATCAGTGGAAACCAGTGAGGTAAGGCGCTAGGGCGCCCCCTCCCTACTTGAATAATTAAATATTTAAAGTAATTTTTGACAAGGATTTTGTTGATCGTATAAAAAAAGGGAAAATGTATGTATAACAAAACCTATTTTTTTAATGAGATTTTTTTTGCTGGGCGAATTTCTAATTCATCATTTTACGCCGTTTGACCTTGAAAACTGTAAAAATTTTCGCCAGCGGCGCATATTTTCGCCTCCGGCGCCTTTCTCCAAATACAACTGTTTCGATTTTGCCTCCCCTGAGCAGCACTGCCTCTTTAACAGGTCACGAGCCGCCACTGTTTGTAGCTTTATTATTTCCCAAGTTTCTCTCGGATCTCCATTTGCAATATCTAGCCTCCGTCTATAGTAATTAGTTTTAGTATTTCTAATGAGTTTGCTTAACAAATTTCTATAATTTTTGTAATTAATATGGACAATTTCATCCAAAGGATTTTGAATGCAAAGTTTACGCAATTTATCTCTTTTTCTAATTGAGACAAGTAAGCCTGTAGTTATCCATGGTTTAAGACGATATTTTTTATTTGCAATAATATTTACATGTGCTGCTGCAACTATATGTTTTCTTAAAGTTTTCATAAATATTTCTGAGGCAGTGTTCGGATCGTCACAAAACAAAATTTCTTCCCAACATTGGGATTGAAGTGAGTTTGTAATTTGTTCATAGTTAACTTTGCTATAAGTCTTACTGTTTTTTTCCTTCAGAATTAGAATTTACTTTATTCTCTAGTTGAATATTAAACAATAAGGAGTGATGATCCGAAACTGAACTGGTTAGTATAATTAAGTTATTTTTATATTTTGTTTTGCTTTTCATGAAAATGTGATCAATACAAGTCTTACTGAACCCATCAATCCTAGTAGGTTTATCGACCTTAGAAATATAACCATAGCTATTAAGACAACTCAAATATTCATTTACCACTACTGATTGCTCATTCAATAGATTAATATTTATGTCCCCTACGAAAAGCTCAATATCACAAGGTGAGTGACAACCCTGACCCCGGAGACTCATCAAAGAAGGGATGTATTCCGTTTCTCTAAGAGAAGGTGACCTATAATGAGAAATAACCTCTATACTAATATTATCCTTAGTCAGTACAACTCTTAAATATTTATGGTTATTTATATCAATTACATTACTTATTTTTACTAATGAGCTTTTACAATAAATCAGGCTACCATCACACTTGTTTAATCTTGCTCTCATTGTAAAATAAATCGTAGTTACCAATTTGGAAATTCAAAACATCATTAAGAATATTGGTTTCGGACAGTACAATCAGATCAAAATCACTATTCAGAGAACATGTAATAAATTAAAGCTATGCTCTGATTTTCTAAAAAAAATTATGGTATCCAATGTATCACATACCTTACTACTATCACAGTTATTATTATAATCATCTAGTAGAGAATTAAAGTTCATAAAATGTAAAAAAAGAGAAACACCCAAAAATCTCACCACCAAAACCAACCATGCTAATCAGCATTCTTTATTTTTTCGTTGTCTTCCATACTTTTGATTCTAAACACCGGATCGTTTTCTTTCTTCCTTACAAATATTTTTCCTTCTTTCGTCCATATATATTTATACCCATGTTCATTGAGAGATCTAGCTAATTAAAAGTGTGTATGTGTGCACCAGTGCAATGCTAGATGATGAAAATTTATACTATTTGAGTTTTAGAGCTCTTTCACACGATTCTGTATGCGAGGTACTCGTATCCGAGATACAGAATCGCGGTCGAAAACTTAGACTGCTGCATCGAATTCACGTATTTCTTCAATCAGTACTAAAATAGTCGCAGTGGCGTGCATATGCTCATCATTACAACGCGTAGTAAATAATACCTATGACGATTCAATTTGTACTGAAAAATATCCTATGAAATATTCTCTGTTGCAAAAGTATCCATGTCTGAACAACACGTCCATATATCGTAATGGTAATTTTGTATGCGGCATGCATACGCATTCAGGGTCCGGCGACTGAAGTTGTCGGGATGCAGAAATTCAGAATCGCGATACTGTATGCGTCGCTCGTGCCGTGTGAATATGTCCATTTGAATGTATGTTTAACCTGTATCTCTGATACGCGAATCTCGCATACAGTATCATCGTGTGAAAGGGCTCTTAGAGCCAGATGTTGAAAGAGACGCAAAGGTCCTTATTAGCCCGTATTAATATATAACATACAGAGTTCTTCAATTTGTATATTTTTATCCTATGTGCTATGTTCTTACGTTCGACCAATGAAAACATTCATTGAATTATTGTTTATACAAATAGGTATTTATCTTTTTTGAACACTTGATGATTTTACCTTTACTGTTCACGCGCAAACATAAAACAAGACCAAATCAAGCATTGTTTGTTTATGTTATGTTATATGTCTATATTACATTACGATTATGTTATGCCCATATATAAAGCCAGCTTTATTATTTTTAAGAGCACAACAAAAGGCATTGTGACTAGAAAATTCATTCCAAAGTCAATACTTACGTTTGTGGGTATTTTTGACAGGGGTAACCTTAACAATATCCTTAACACATTCGATCACTTTGGGACTGATTAGCTCACACTCTTCTTTCAGTCTTTGTCTTTGGTATTTGGTTGGAGTGAGCTGACTGCGAAAAATATCACTGAAACCAACGAGATATGAACTTAGATTTTAAATCAGGAAGAGCTAAAAGAAACTATCAAAACATTGCAGCTGGTTGCGCAGTATCATCTTTCTTTCACATGTCAACGCATATAACATACTATTTCACTGTGATAGTCATACTGGGGTGAAGCATCGAAGATGTTAGCCCCGAGGTTAACCCAGACTACTAAAAGTAATTATGATATCCATTCTTTCAAGCTTTCCTGACTCCAGATACATGGGCACATGTGGCGTAGCTAGTGCGCGACAAAGCAGCCTAACAGCTAACAGCAATAGTAGTAGAGTTTAAATGTGCTATGTGCATCATTATTTGTTATAGTTTTTAATGAGCAGCCATCAAGTGTCAGATTGGAAATTTGAAAGCAAACATTGTTAAAGCGTACAGACCACCAAATGGAGATAAAAAATATTCCTGGATAAGGTAACGCTGATATTAACATATATATTTAACGAGAACAAGGTAATGTATATAGCTGGGGATTTCAACATTGAAGTGTTGTTTATGTTTATCTTGTAAACCGACCTCTGCCAGGGTTTGCCTTTAGCTTGCTTATAACATTTGGCTATGCTTTTGGCTTTGGCTCTGTGTAACTGCCTGTGTAGTTTTTATTTATTTTGAAGCTTCCCGTTTATTCACACAACTAACAAATTCATTATATTGTTCATTTTTTACATTAGAAAACCTTGAAACTGATTAAACTACCTATATGCTATGTAAAAATCATGCTAAAGCAATTACCTGCACGCATCTATACACTCCTCACTTCTGGCACTACTGCAACAGTCTTCTCCAGTTTGTTGCTTATCTATACAACTAAAGAAGGGAATTTCGTCGCTCGGCCTACAGCTTCTAGTGAGATCGTCAAGCGATGTGGCCGTCACGCAGGCCCTTCGGCAACTTTCACCATGCGGGATAGGACAGCAGGTTCGACCAGGCCATGAGTCGCCTCTGGACATATCTAAAAAGAATTACATTATTAGATTAGAGATTAGAGCTTAAGGGATGTGAATGACACTGGGTTTTCCTCTCGAGTTTGTTTCTATCCCTTTGGATACCCTCCTGAATAATTACTTTGATGGTTAGCAATAATGGGTAGATACATACTGTTAATAGGTAATATTATTTTTAATAGGTACGTATTAACTTAAAGTACTTATTAACTTGTTAGTATTTTCTATAATATTAGGTATTTATAATTTTAATATTATCATATTTACATAGATAGGCTATTTCGATATTTTAAAAATTTTAAATTTAGCAACAGTAACAAGTAACAATGAGTTGCATTGTTTTGTTTTCAAAACATTAACAACTTTAAATCCAACAATGAACATGACCTTTTTCTTCAAGCCCTAATAGATGTGGGTACGCCAAGCAGCCTAATGCAAGAAACGAATGTCTGATTCTGAACAAACACATTCTCCAATCACATTGAGTTAGCAAGCGACAGAAAGTTTGTCGGACAGCTTTCTAGTCTTTTTACGAAATCTAAAAGAGTTGAGCTTCTTTGCTCTTTAAAAACTTAAAGTCGAGCACCTAAAGACAAGAGAGGAAAATCTGATGGTTCTCGAAATAAACTGATTCCAGGTGAAGTTTACCAGAAAATCCACGACTTTATTGATAATATGAAAGGAAATATTTATTTTCCTAGCCTAGCATAAATGTTAAGATTATGTATACCATGTTCATGGCCAAGCATCCGGAAGATCAAAATGTCAAATTTTTTCCTCAAGTATTTTCATGAAAACTTCAACTTGTCATTCGGCGATCCGCAGATCGATGTCTGTTTTAAGTGTAAAGTATTAGGAGTAAAGTTGGAGGACCTCCATCTGAATGATACCACCAAGCGAGTCGTGGCTGCAGAACATATTTTACAAATATTGACGAAATGAGAAAATTATGCAAAGAAAATGAAAAGGTCTAGGATCTATGGTTTGTTTATAAGCAAAACCTACCACTTCCCTTTTTACCTGTACAAGAGATCTTTTACTTTCGCCAGTTGTGGTGAATGAATTTGTCACAACTTCAGTACTAAAAAATCAACGTTTTGCTCCTACCATGGAGGCGAAGGACAAAAAGGCCCTGACGAGGTTTGCTCTTTTTTAAATGACTACATTAACAACAAAATTTCAGAAAATTTTGAAAAACTCAGCTATTTTCTGAGGTGTGTCCTGATCAGAATCGGAACAACACCATGATACGATATCTTCTGGCTCTAGTAATGACAAGCAAGTTTCAGAAAATCAGTATTTACCTTTCGCAACGAAGTCACTCATTCAATAATTGTGACAGGGATTTCGGCACAGTAAAAAAGAAAAAATCGTCCCCTCGATCGGATTTTCTCTGTAGCAGAGTACGTATATAAAATATGAAGACCTAATCGTTTCTTCGTCTACACGCAATAAATTCGACGCCAGACATGTTACTCACGTAGATGCAGCTGGTTTCAAAAAGTTGTGGCCAAATTTCTTTAAGAAGAAAATGTTGTCTACACGAAGTCTTGGCAAGGAAGTTCCAAAATAAAAAAGGTTAGTTTCGCTATCAACTCCTTTTATGAATTCCGCTTTAACTCGGAAAATTTGGGTGTCGTATTTGCCAAACCATAAATTGGCAGCATTATGGAGGAACATTTTCTTCTTTTGAAAACCCCACAACGAAGCATTTCATCAATAGTTGTGCCCGATCCTCAAAATTGTTCTGCCTATCAAAGGAAAATTCCCTTACATAAAGAAAATTGGAGATATAAAGAAGCATCAGCAATATATTCCACACAGGTACAAGCAAGGATACAAGGCATTCTGCAGCACTATCTGCGGATGGCCCACTACCCCTGCTGAAGAAAGGGAGGAAAATTTAAAAAGATCTTGTTTATTGTTTTAAAATATATTACTTAAATAACACTTTTATGTTTAATAAACAATATTTATATTCTAGAATATACTAAAACAGTGTTTTATCCACAATACCGAAACAGAATTTTAGCATTCGACGCGCGTTTCGCTAACCATGTTAGAATCATCAGGAGATGATTAAAACTTTTTAGAGTTTTAATCATCTCCTGATGATGCTAACATGGTTAGCGAAAGGCGCGTCGAGTGCTAAAATCCTGTTTCGATATTGTGGATAAAACTCTCTTTTAGTGCATGTTGCCGAAGGTTCCAAATCCAAACCCCAACGTAATTCTAAAATATAAATAATAATCTTGATAATAATAATATATAAATATCATTTTGATTTTAAATACTTGCACGTTTGGAAAATGGATCATCTCTTTTTCAAAAAATAGGTATCTTATATCTCTTAGGTTTTTATCTCTCCTCCTACAAAATTTCAAAGAGAGATCAATCAAGATGACCAATTCAATTACGTAAGGTGGCCAGACGTTCCGCATTTTGTGGGATGGTCCTTTCTTTTTGTAAGCTGTCCAGCATTTCATGCGTCCCGCATTTTCAGTTTGCGGAGCAAATTTACCTTTTTGTCCTTTTTTAACGATATCGATTAGATTAATAATATTAAATAGGATCGTTTTTAGTTTTATTCAAAACCTAGACAGTGAATTTGTAATCTACTATTTTTTTTTAATCAATAGGTATACTATTTTTTTACATCAATCTACTACCTAACTATAAAACTGATCTGGCAACACTGGTGGCACTTAATTGTAATTGTATTGTTCAGTAGCAGTGTTGCCATTTATGGCGACATGTCGCCAAAATTACGACTTTTTGCGTTGATTAAAGCGTGGCGACGATTTATTAAAATACCTACTGGAATTTTTGACGACTTTTTCGTATTATGAAATTTTTAGTTATCAAAAAATGGAAAAATTAAATGAATCAGTATAATATTATCATTAATACATACGCTTTATAACTCATTACTGTCCTGTCCTGAGTGTCTTATATCTGAACGCACCATGGTGTGCTTTGGACTGTCAAATTTCGGGGCTTCCCTTAAGCACGGCGCGCGGCGCATAAAATATTTTCGTTTTCACGCAACCGCAATCCAACCTGTTATTGCTTATTGCAGCATTATACAATATTCATATGCATAGGCAAATAGGAAATCGGCATCTTATCTTATTATTATTTTTATTTTATATTAAGTGCTACCCTGCTACATCTCTGTGTCAGTTACTGGTTACACTAAAATGAGTGATATTACGAAATACGAAAATATATATTGTTTAATTTTTATTTATTTATTTATTTTTTCAATATTAATAAAGTTGAGAAATAAAGCTTGTTTATGGTTTATTCTTCAAAAAACGATAAGAATGTACTTAATATTGACAGATTTTACTGCCTTGAATATATCAAAGAAGATATGACGACAAAATGACGACTTTTTATACCAGTCTGTGGCGACTTTTTACTTTGTTACTCTGGCAACACTGTTCAGTAGTCGGCATCGATTGCGGTTTGGGTTTGCGTTTTGTCAAACGTTACTTAATCGAAGAAAAATTCGAGGGGGTAGTCACTAGGGTAAAATTTGTGACAAGATTGCGAAAAGTAAGGGATTGCGAGGGATTTCGAAAGATTGCGAGGGATTTCGAAAGATTGCGAGGGATTTCGAAAGATTGCGACGGATTGCGACAGATTGCGAGAGAATTCCAAGGATTGCGAAGAACTCCCAAGGATTGCAAAAGACTCCCAAAGGATTGCGAAAGACTTACAAGGATTACGAGGGATTTCTAAAGATTGCCAAAGCGTTTTCATGTTCTTTTAAAGTGTCTTGCAAATTGCAAAACGTATACTTAGTTTTACGCTCGGGTTTAGGGAACGATAGATAGGTTTGTTATGGAAACTAGATATATTCTTCAATATGAAAATATAGAAATTATAAATGTTAAAACATGGACTTTGATTAAACAAAAATCCTCAATAGAGATAAAATATTTTACATTATCAACCACATTCAAATTTTGAGCCCCAATTAAAAGCTATCCTAAAAATTAAAAAAGAAATACAAAAGTTCTAGGGTAGTTTATCTATTATATTTTGTTAATTATTATGAATCAAACCAATGAGCACAGAGACATGGTTCTGGCAATGGATTCATGTTTATGACAACTTTGTGAACAGGATAATTTTAGGTAACATCAAAATGAAATAGTTTATTTGTGGCCTTTTGGAAATCTCTTGAATGTTTTGGTTCAAAAATTATATAGGTATACCGGGTGACCTCGAGATTATACTAACCACTGATCAGGCGTTTTTAACGTCATTAGAAATATACATTTTGAGATTTAGGGAGCTTACAGGAACGGCTATAAGGAAAAAAATAGGCGTAAAAACAGTAATTAATCACTTCTGATCATATCCGACGTAATGGAAACTGTGTTAGGTATTTTAAATGGAGCAACCTGTATATTTTTGCTATTTTCGATTTTACCTATTCATCAAAATCTAAGTCATGTAACCCTCCCTATACATATCTATGATAGTTTCGGATACAGGACGTGCTACTAAAATTATTTAAGTGCATGCTGGTTAAGGGTCAAATTTAAACATTTCCGAATTACCTACAGGTAAACTGAAAGTGAAAGTTTTAGTAGTTTAATAGTTAATATACCGCAAAAATTTGTCCGGTGTTTCATTTAAAATAACAAAATTTCTATTATTTCTGGTTGGATCGAAAATGACCCATTAATTATTGTTTTTACACCTATTCTTTTCTTGATGGACATTCCGGTAAGCTCTCCATATTTCGTATTGATATCGTTTTGTATAATTAAATAAAACGCCTGGTTAGTAATCTCGCGGTCACCCGGTATACAGGGTGTCCTAATTCACTGTTTTTTGATGCTCAGTTGTTTGTTTCAAATTTATTATAGATAAACAGAAAAAAACGTAGCTTATTTGGATTAGACTGTGCTTTAATGCAAAATAGATACGAATATTAAAAAAATTAATATCAAAAAATACAAAAAAAAAACTTAAAAACATAGGTAAATATGACCCCAATACGCAAAATTGACCTCAATAAATTAACTTTAAAATGGTCTAGTTCAAAAATAGCAGGTCAGAAAAACAGCCGAAAATCAGAAATAAGAACTTGTGCATTTAATTACAAATAATCTTTGAAGCTATTTTTTGCAGCCTTAAATTTCTGTTCGATTTCTAATTTTTGATGCCGTTTTAGATAAAAATGCTCAATTTTCAATAGTGGTATTGGCTCATAAAATGTGAACTTATTTTCCACTATTTGAATGTCTTCATTTTTCTCTTTTGGCCAAATAGGTATCGAGGGACGACTTTAAGGAATTTAATTTTGTTGGAGCTTTTATCAATCCATCCTCTACAACTCTACCAATGTACCATGTCCATAAATAACATACTGCATAATAATTGTCCAAACGTATATCAATAGAGCCTTTGTTGATATTTTATCTTCCTTTTACTTCTTATTGTTGTTTTTCAAGGAACCTCCTCATTCGCTTGAAAGTCTTCCTAAGTTGTTAGAAAAGAGCCAATAAACGAGTGGATTTCATTACTAGCATTTCTTTGTTGACTTTAACACCTAGAAAAAAACGATCTTCCTTTTGTTTCTTTTTGCTCCTTAATATTTAACTCAGTAATACCCCAGGTAATACCTTATTATAAATCCTCAAATGCATTATTTTCATTGTCAATATCTTGTCTGTCTTCCTCGTTTACCGTTTGCCCCTCTATATCTTGATTCATACCGAGATTCATACTCGGATTCATATTCATAGTTAAGATATTAACGATATTAAATAAAAACTATTTTTACGCATTTGCGCTTCTGTGTTCATACCTCGGTTCGGTACATATACAAAATATTTTGGAGGCCATATTATAATTTTTATCTATGATCTTTAAAACCGAGTTTAAATTATGTATTTCAGATATCTTTATAAAAATCGATATGTAGGTTTTTCTCGCAACAATATCGTTTACTTAATTAAAAATTTAAAACTGATGGTGCTGGAATTTCTCATATAGGGGTGTATCAGTGGAAAGTCGACTGGGAGTAAAAAATTAATGTCTTACTAAATATACGTCATATTTATTTATGTAGCAGTGGAACACATACAGAGTGTGGCATAAGTTTGGAAACCCCTGTTTTATTTGGAAACCACAAATTCTTTTGCGCCAAAATTAAGATCCCTCGGATTATCCGAAGTTCCTGATTTCAAAATGATATCGGCAGTGTTGCCACTCATTCCGATTTTTCTCTGCCATCATAGCCAAATGTCAAATTTTAAATGGAACGTCAAATTTATTTTTTCTGCAATACAGAGTGAAACAAACTATTTTCTCACCATTAGGATCTCGAAAACCATAAGAGATACGAAGTATGTTAAATCGGGACAAAGTTGCGCAATTTAAAAGTCATTGATATGCCATTGAGAATTTTACAAAATTTCGACTACCTCCAATGATATTCGTAATAAACCGAAAATCAGCTATTTTATTTTAATTTTGTTCTGACTTTATTTAAAGAGATAATATAAAATGAATTTAACATTATTGTTGCCATTTTTTTTCTTTATAAGACGGTAGTATCATATTTGAATTCTGACGTTTCGCGTCCGGGCCCCCACCATCAACTTTTTTTTAAATACGGACCTGTGTTTTTTATTTCATTTTTAGAAGCCTTTGGTTTCCCAAAACCAACGATGTATCACACTTGTCCAATAGCGGTAACAAATATTCTCATAAGTGAAATCGAGTCAGAAAAGATTGCCCTCGAGATTGCCCTATCTCTGTCTAACACATTATTTCTTATGGAAAAAATCTAGATTTGTTGATTTATTAGTAAGTGTGAGACATCGTTGGTTTTGGGAGAACAAAGGCTTCTAAAAAATTAAATAGAAAATCCAGGTCCGTATTTAAAGAAATGAAGTTGATGATGGGGGCCCTGACACGAAACGTCAGATTAAAAATTGATACTTCCATCTTATAAACAAATAATAATGTTAAATTCGTGTTATATTATATCTTCAAATAAAGTCAGGAAAAATAAAAATGGAATAGCTGCTTTTCGGTTTACTAAGAATATCTCCGGGAAGTAGTCGGAATTTTCTAAATTTCTCAACGACATATCGATGACCCATAAATTGCGCAACTTTGCCCCCATATAACATACTTCGTATCTCTTATGGTTTCCGAGATCCTAATGGTGAGAAGCAAATTTGTTTCACCCTGTATAGATTTCCCACTCCAATGCCAGATCCGAGGCCAGTTCAGTATAGATCATGTCAGATAGCTAGCAGTGTATAAGGGATCCTCTGTATACGAACTGGTATTATACAGGGTGTTATTTAGGTATGCGGCCAAAGTTCACTCTTTGAGTGATTTTAGGACGGAAAGTTTATATAAACATAGGTCCGGAAATGCATTGTTTCCAAAATACAGAGTGTTCAAGTTTAGGAAAAAAACGGCAGTGTACGCCGTTGACTTCTTTCTGATTTTGGTATTTATTTCGGATTAAGGAACTAAAAATACAACTTTTTTGTCCCTTGAATTATTTTCGTATCTTTCTTACTCTTTAGGGAAAAAAATTGCCCACACCACTACTTATTACATGTCCCTAGACTATATCACAAAAAAGGTGATTTTTTTTCTCAAAAACTAAGCAAGATACAAAGATAATACAAGGGATAGGAAAGTTGTATTTTTAGTTGCTAGATTTGAAAAAATATATGATTTTTCAAAAGTGAGCGACTTCCGGGACGCCAATGGGCCTAAAAATAATTACTTATGGCTAAATTAGCTCCTTGCAATGTAAATACTACTGCTGAATTTTAACAAAATCGACCAAAAGAATCTTATTAAGATTTTTAGAAAAAAAAAATATTTTTTTTAAGTTTGACATCCTGTATCTTGGAAACAGTGCGGACATGTGTTTATATGTTTATCTTAAAATCACTCGAGGAATTACCTCCTGAGGTTTGGCTACGTACTTTAATAACACCCTGTATTATTGACGACAATGAATTCAATTGTTGTCAACAAACGCGTACCATAAAAATACCTAACGATTTTTTATACCTGTTTATGACAAATACTATACCCAGTTAGTAAGTGGCCGCTCCTTTGGTACTTTATATCATCTATTTTAACGAACATATTTGTGGATTATGAGCGATTGCGAATGGATTGCGATAGGATTGCGAAGGATTGCGTGGATTGCGAATCGATTTCGGGGGATTGCGAAGCGATTGCGATGATTGCGAAGCGATTGCGTTGATTGCGAAGCGACTGCGAATGATTGCGATAGTGATTTCGGCGATTGCGAGTGAGTTTGTGACAGTATTGCGAGAAGTGAATCGCCCCTCGGAAAAATTAGAAGAGTAGAAGGAACAGAAATTAGAAACTGGTAAGAGGTGGATAGATGTTTAAACATTTTTCGGAATAAAATATCTTATAAAAAAAAATTAAAAATCGTAGAGTGTTCTTTGAATCTACCAGGCACAAATGCGGTAACTGAAACAGTATTCACGGTCGTAGATAAAATACGGACGATCTACAAAACCGAGGAGAAAACGCAGTCAAGTGTAGATACATTAAAAGCACTCATATTAGTTAAATACAATATGCCATATAACTACCACACTTATACCGTACGGTATAAGCTGTGTAACTACCAGCAGTTATGTGAGTATATTAAAAATAATGACATTTGAAAAAAATCACAGCTCACAGAAATAAGTAGGTTTAAAAAAATCTTGGTAGGGATAATTATTAACTTATTAAAAAATGGTTGTTTTAAGATTTTGTTTTATTCTTCGGTGAATTTTTGAACAAATAGGGTGTTCTGCATTACAAATAAATATATAATAATGAGTGTTCCTTTAAATTTTGCTACATAAATGTAGATTAATTTATTTATCTTAATGAATTACTGCCTAGTGCCTTTGACTCTTTGAGGTTATCAACATCATGCAATAGATAATCTTATATGTGTCAAAGCTTACAAAACAGAAACATTTGTCTTCCTTTATATCACACAATTAATTATTGTTTTTGTTACAAGTGCATTTGGTTGCAATACAATTATAGTTTGTACTCATGTTAGGTATATGGAAAAAAAATCAAAGGAAACAACAATGTACCTAAGTGTATTTATATGATTCTATCCTCCTTCCTGAGCCTCATTCTCAAGATATAAGCTTGCATGTGTTTCATAAAGGTTTAAAAAAATAAACCTAGCTAATTTATTATTTGCTGTCAAAGAAGAAGGAACTAGGACGAAGTCAGAAATATTGACCAAATCAAAGTCATTTTAATGTACATATAAAAGCTGGGTAAAGCTCAGACTCATGGGTTCACATCAGTAGCTTATTCACTGTATTTAAAATTGTATGTACTATTAGGAACACTAGAAACCAGTTCAATTAGAATGAATTCTTAAAAATTTAGAAACTCTAAATTATAATAGTATTGGTCTCGGATCTACTGTTTTACTCATTAAACACAAATTACAAACCCTTACCTTAGTATTATCCAAAACAAAAGCCATTTATATTTTAGAGATAAGGCACGAAGCTCAGCACAAAGTACTTATATCAACTATTCAACCAAATACATTAGGTAGATACAAGATTAATAGGCACGTTTAATTTTTGTCATTTAAAGACCTACAATAAGAATTTTATTTACACAGTTCCCAAGCTGGGTATCAAGGTGGTCACCTAATAAAATTCTCACTAGTAGTCAATTTGAACTAGTTCTACTGTCACCTATATACACACACACACACATACATTATTCTTCAATTCTTCTAGACTTTAATTCTTTTAGCCTGATTTTGCATATCCGAAACATATGGACTCTGCAACAACCTCGTTTGAATTTGTTGTTAATAGCACCTCCACATCCTGTCATGACACAATTCCACTTATATATTTCAAGTTCGCACGCTTTATAAGAAAGCATGAAGCATCTGTAAATATAGCCCCTAAAATAGGCATAAACATTTACAGTCCCAAGAATTCCCCTGTGGTTGAAGATCATTAAGTTTTTAATATTTCGGCTCAGTCTGAAGCAACTGTGCTGTGAGACGAACATACGTAAGTCAGTTGCCTCAGTAGCAGACTGTAGGTACCCCAAGCAACCAAATGAATCTTTATGAATGCAATGCCAGTACATGTCATTTACTGACTACCCCTGGTACAAGTATCCAAGATTTAATATAAAACTTTCCCTTCATTCTCTCCACAGATTAAGCCTTTAATTTTTTTGGAAAGCTTGTTATAAAGGCTGTCAAAACTAAACCTTAAATTCTGCTCTCCATTGCTATGCTTTACATCTGAAGGTATATCTGTAACATCCTCCCCATTAACCCTTCCATATGCATCCAATAGGTAGTCAGAAGGCTCTATTTTAACACTGACTATTTCAGGTATTATAACCTACTGTTGGTTAATCTTAATAATTGATTAGTCCACAACTTCAGTTTTTACCCTATGCTTTACATCTGAATATATATCTGTAACATCCTCACTATTAACACTTCCATCTCCATCCAATAGGTAGTCACAAGGTTCTATTTTAGCACTAACTATTTCCTCTTGATTAATCTCAATAATTGTTTTGTCCACAACTTCAGTTTTTACTATATGCTTTACATCTGAACATATATCTGTAACATCCTCACCATTGACACTTCCATGTGCATCCAATAAGTAGCCACAAGGCTCTCTTTTAGCACTGACTATTTCCTCTTGCTTAGGCTCAATAATTATAATAATTGTTTCATCCAGAACTTCAGTTTTTACCTCAGTTTTCACAGGTAACTTTGGGAAAATAGAAGGAACAGCATTTGATGCAAGCCTAATTTTCGTTGGAATTTTTGTCATAATCCCATATGGTGTAAGATAATTATCGAGTCTTATAATCTCATTTTCAAGAAAATGCAAACCACAAACGGATGAGTATTTAGAGGGAGACCAATGTTTTCTTTGAATGGCGTTTATCCACTGGAGTCTTAAGTTTTCATCTCTAGGGAAACCAAAGGTCGATACCCTTTTACCCTTTTTCAAGACACTAGGGTAATTCGATTTACAGCCAGGGACACAGCAGGGACTTGGCATGTTGATATTTTGATTTAAATATCGCCTTTACCTTCAGAGTGCAATTTCCCTAGTTTCACACAAACCCTTACAGACCTTTGTTGAGATCTTGCAGATACACAGCACAATGCTATAACAGCTAATTCATTTTTGTTTGATCTTCCAATTCAAACACACACAACGGAGCATTTTACTAGGAAACTTCCCATGGTTTGTCCTTGTATAACTCGCCTCATTTTGGTTTAAAAAGATGAATTATCAGCGTTAACCCCAAACTAATAGTAATATAGGTTCGTATATTAAATATATGAATATAACTATAAACAATTCAGAATATCACACAGAAAAACAAATAACAAACAAATGGCCATAACATAACCTTATTCCACAGCTTACCAAACAATCAGCTAGCCGACTCTCCTGTCAAAGTGAAAATAAAAATCTGACGTCGCCGACGCCATTTCGGGTTAAAACACAGGGCCGGGATAAGGAGTTTTCAATTTTAAATAGACAGGATTGGAGTTTTGATATTATATCTTATTTTTTTTTTTTTAGTTTTGTCGTTGATTGGATGCAATCAACGGTTTTAGTTAATTTTTATTTGTATATTTGTGTACCTACATTCTCGCCGAACAAAAAAAATAGATATCAACTTT
This sequence comes from Pissodes strobi, assembly GCA_016904865.1. NCBI lineage: Eukaryota > Metazoa > Arthropoda > Insecta > Coleoptera > Curculionidae > Pissodes > Pissodes strobi. The sequence goes on from MU185315.1 coordinate 97,115, forward strand.
TTGTTTTAAATATAGGTACCTATACTTAGTTTTTTTTATAAGATACTGTCTTAAGCGGGAAGAAAGGAAATATAAACCACTGAAATCATAGAAATATTGATTTATTTTACAAAAATAACTATTTCAGGTATAACATAGGTTTGTTATCAAATCTCTTTTTTTATTACGGCTACTATACTAGAATATTTACCTGGAGTAATGAGCACGTTCCCAATAATTTTAATCTTCTTGGAAGAAACTTCTGGTTTTTGCAAAATAACGGGCTCCCAAGAACAATAGGAGTGATCATTTTTTGAGGATCCCTCGAATGCTCTAAAAAGCGTAGGTACTGCATTGTGGTTTAAACGACAAAACTGGCTGTTGGTAAACATTTTTGGCTCGAAATGGATACTGCAAAGCCTGTAGTTTTGATAAAGTCTGTCACTGTCCATATTTAGCAAGTCTTCTCTTTGACTACTTATGAGCCATGCCCTTGCCCTAAGACAACATTATTACATTATACATAAAAGTACACAAATGTAAAACAACCTTTTTTAAGCGATTTAGAGGTACATGTATTTGAAGCTAATATTTAATATAATTTAAGGTTTGAAAAGCTATGGATATGAGTTTTAAATTATGTTAATTTTGCACATGGTGTCCCTTTGAAGAGGGGCCTATAGCTTATCTCGAAAACTACGGGGGTTGCAAAAAAAAAACTAAATACCAAAGTTGTTCCTAGTAAAATGATCTTTATTTTTTTGTATTTTTTTAATTGTTGCTTTTTTATATACAGGGTGGTCAAACAAAGTTACATTTTTTAATGAAACACCCTATATTTTATTACATTTTTGGATTCTACTTAAAATTCTCAGAATATTTGATGTAGAGATAGTACTTTCACAGCTATAAACAGTTGAAAATCGGTACTTTGGCTAAGTTTCACCTTGGTAACAAAAAGACCATTAGAGATGAAGTAAAGTTAATTTCACATTCCGAGGTACCAGATTTGGCACAGACGCCACTAAAACTCATCGGATCCTGGCCAATCGAGTGATGGGTCCACCCACGCGACGTGACAGTTTAACTTTTAGAGGTTAGCGGTAAATAAACAACGATGTTTACTTTTTGTCAAGAGGTGTAAGGTGTTTAATTTTAACGATTTCTCCCTGAATTTGCATTATTTATGAATATTTTTAGTCTAGTTACTTTCTAGAGACATATTTATTTAGTGTGTTCAAGTATTCTCCGAAAAATAGGACTCAAGGAAATACTATTACATCGAGAATAATTTAAGACTGTTTTGGTAAGTTCATTTCTAATGTATAGATTATAGATTTGTTTTCAGATTTAATACTATTAAAGTAATACTTCAAAATAATTTCAACTACTTACTTAAAAGTTTGTTCGAGTTAATTTATATTATTAAGTCTACTAATAGTACTGTTTTTTTTCTGATTTGCAGGTATGCCAGGTACAAAGTGGATATAATCTTATATTCTTTAGTGCTTGAGGCCAGACAATAAGGATGGATATCTTGAAAAATATGTCTTGGGCATACCTAGATCCATATAATATCAAACGAAGACTGTTCTGACAGAATTTCCCCCCAGATTGTAATGTATTTAGACCATACAAAGAGATGGTCTTAAACAAAGAGGGCATATAGGTACAATGGAGGAAATGAAAACAAGTATCGAAGCTTATAATCAGTATGCTTGTGAGGAAAGCAACTGTAGTCATTGACATCTTACATTTTAGTATCTATATATACTTGGAAAGGTAACTAACATTGTTATAATTTATATTTATACATAATCAAAAAATATTTTTGTTACACCTATGTGCTCTGACGAGTTAATTTTTGTATGTATTCTTATTAAGTAGAATCTATTTATTGTATTTTATACAGTATTAATTTATTGCAGGATATGCGCTCCATAGAACCATCCACAGCAGCACAAATAAATTTTACAAATGGGAAAAAAACATTTGAACTTCCTGTTTTTCACATAGACGAGGAGGAGCACACAAAATTGCAGAAACAATGAACAGAACTGAGGTAAAACAGGTAGGATTTGGAGAATTTCAGGTAATAAAGTCTTCAAAAGGTGAATATTATTATAATGTTTCTTATAATGAATTATTATGTGAGACAGAATGCAAAACATTATATTATAAAGTATGCAAGGATTGCATTCATCGCTACAGGTGTGAGGGCTCACAGTATTCTGTAAAAACTATGATGTGTAAACACATACATTTGGTATGTTTGTATGAGCAATGGACAGGAAGCAATTTTGTTTTAGGTGATGTTGCTGAAATGCTTGCAGAAGAACAACTATCAAATATTAAGAATGACCATAACGAAGAAATTGAGAAGTTCATAAAGGGAAAAAAGATGTGAAAGTCAATGTGCAGCACCAGTAGATAAAAGAATGAAAAGGGAAATTGAAATCGAATCAGTTTCAAACTTTTTGAGATCCCTGAATGATGAGACTTATGATAAGTACGTTGCATTGTCAACAAGTTAATATATATTTTTTATAAAATAAATTTTTAAGTAAATATTGTACTTTTCTTATTTTAAAAAATATGTGAATTTGATATATCACTCTTCAAAATATCTAGTGTATTTTTTCCATAATGATTTACCTAGGTAGTTATATTTTATGCCACACTTGTGTGCCATGTAAAATATGCGTGAAACAATAATGATATTCTCTAGATTATCATTCCATTCATTAAAAAAAATGTTATGGGCAAATGCTTATTATAGTGCATAATAATTTGATGTCAAAATAATACAGAAAATAATTAACAATATTATCACAATAGATGTTTTATTACATAATAATATGAAAAAATCAAGTATCAAGTCTTACAAAAATAAATAGTTTCTTAACAATATTAAAGAAGGTACACCTATATAAAAATAATTTCTCTTCATGTAAGTTACTTATCTAAGATCTTGCAAAAGAGTGCTTCTTTCTGGAGGGACATTTTAGTCCTCCTCGTCTCTGTGAAAAACAGGAATTTCAAATGTTTTTTCCCACTTATAAAATTTGTTTGTGCTTCTATGGATGGTTCTATGGGTTATATCATCTCTGTAAGTGCATATCCTGAAATAAATTAATACTGTATACATACATTCTACTTAAGAATATATACAAAAATTAACTTGTCAAAGCACATAGGTGTAACAAAAATATTTTCTGATTATGTATACGTATAAATTATAACAATGTTAGTTACCTTTCCAAGTATATATAGATACTAAAATGTAAGATGTCAATGACTACAGCTGCTTTCTTCACAAGCAGACTGATTATAAGCTTCGATACTTGTTTTCATTTCCTATATGCCCTTTTTGTATGAGACTGTCTCTTTGTATGGTCTAAATCCATTACAATCTGGGTAGAAATTCTGTCAGAACAGTCTTCGCTTGATATTATATAGATCTAGGTATGCCTAAGACATATTTTTTCAAGATATCCATCTTTATGTATTGCTTCAAGCACTAAAGAATATGAGATTATATCCACTTTGTACCTGCAAATCAGAAAAAAACAGTACTATTAGTAGACTTATTACCTAGTATAAATTAACTCGAACAAACTTTTAAGTAAGTAGTTGAAATTATTTTGAAGTATTACTTTAATAGTATTAAATCTGAAAACAAATCTATAATCTATACATTAGAAATGAACTTACCAAAACAGTCTTAAATTATTCTCGTTGTAATAGTATTTCCTTGAGTCCTATTTCTCGGAGAATACTTGAACACACTAAATAAATATGCCTCTAGAAAGTAACTATCTAAAAATATTCATAAATAATGCAAATTCACGGAGAAATCGTTAAAATTACACATCTTGACAAAATGTAAACAAAAACGTTGTGTTTACACTGTTTACCGCTAACCTCTAAAGTCAATGTCTGACGTCGCGTGGGCGGACCCATCACCTGATAGGCCAGGATCCGGTGAGTTTTAGTGGCGTCTATTTGGTACCCATTGTACCACCTGCCAGTTAGTACCGTCAGATAGCTCTTGAAAAGTTAAGATAGGAATATGGAATTCAGTTTGCTCAATCTCTAATGGTATACTTGATACCAGGGTGAAAAGTAACCAAAGTACCGATTTTTAACTGTTTATAGCTGTGAAAGTACCTACTAACTCTAGAGGTATAACATCATACATCAAATATGCTTAGAATTTTAAATAGAACCAAAAATGTAATAAAATATAGGGTGTTTCATTGAAAAAAATATAACTTTGTTTGATCACCCTGTATATAAAAAAGTGTCGATTAAAAAATATAAAAAAATAAACATTATTTTACTAGGAGCAACTTTTGTACTTAATTTTTTTTGCAATCCCCATCGTTTTCGAGTTAAGTTATAGGCCCCTCTTAAACGTGCCACCCTGTACAATAATTGTTTTTTCTACAGCCGTGCGCAAAATAACTAATTAGTAATTTCAAATGAAATCGCAAAATCGACGAACGCCGCGGCATCCTTATTTTATGCTCTAAAGCGTACATGGAAAAGAATATTCTCACTTTTTCCGTCGAGCGTGCTATGGATAGTGACGCCAACCAAAAGTATAAATAAATGACAGTCGTGCATTTGTTACAATGGATGCTGGCACTCCTGCTCTAAATATGCCCGAATATAATATGCGAAAAATTACATGTCATTTGCAAATTTCAGAATAAGTAGAGAGAAAAATGTGCATTTAATTTAAAAAAATGCGGTTATAGAAAAAGTTCTGTGTATTTTTTGAGCGGGAAGTAAGATTGCCATTTTCGAAAGGATAACGCGCTCCGCGGTAATATTCTTTCTCAAGCGGCAATCCGTTACTTTACGCTCTAAAAACACAAATAAATACTAAAACAATTAATTTGTTTAAGGTAATTTGTAACATAGTCTTCATTTAAGGACAAACAATATCATAGTAAGAAGTATTACATTCAAAATTAATTACATTCCAGTAAAACCAGCTATGCTTACATTAATGAAATATATTTCTAGGCTACAATAGCACATCATTTTTAAGATGCTTGTCAAAAAAACTTACCTAATGGCATCTTTGGGAAATCTAAAAAAACTTATTTTCTTGTTAGATTCATAACTTTTCGCACTGCAGTTTTTAGCGGCACAAACGTGTCCACCTCGCGGTTTATCCATTTCTATTATATACAAGCACAGATAGATATTATAAAATAAGTAGTTTGTTCAAGAACGTATGTACACTGTTAATTACTATAACTAGAAAATATATATACCTAAACTGAAACTACGACACTGGTTAACACAAACAACTCATCTGACACGACCACGAGCGACGAGCCAACACTGTCGAATTTGATAGATTTTAACCCAGAATGGCGGCCTGCGCGAGGAAATGCGCATATCGTTCAAATGTTAAGAGTTGGATAGCTGATTGTTTGGTAAGTCTATTGAAATCAGGGTTGTTGCTAGAGGATTTTCTATTGTGCCAGTTTGTAGATAAAATTGTGCTATTTTACCGCGCGATTGTGCCAAAACTGTAATATTTGAATGACGTCAATGTAAGGCTGTCGCTAGACTTATAAATAAATACGAGTGTTAGTTAACCGAGTCGCGCCATTGTTGCCAAACGTAATGCCGTGATTTTGTAAATAAAAATAATTGTGATTTTTATGATTATATATAGTATTTAAAACACTTAATTAAATAACATAATTAAACAGTAGACAGTTGAAATAAAGCGTACATTCATAAAAAAAAACTAATCAATAAAAATTGATTCTAACAAAAAAAATAACAAAAAACTCTAACATGAAAATAGAAAAACAGACTACAAACATTTCTTTCAAATCGGGTCTTATGAAACTAAATTAACATTTAAAAAGAAACGTAGGTACCTATAATCAAAAATATTTTTTAATGAAGCAGCAGCTTCGTTAACAGAAATATATTTAATTTGTGGGAAATTAAAATTTAATAAAGACATGGATGACTTCCAAACCAGAAAGCCACCTGCAATTTTTCTGAAACCATCTCTTACTCTTACTAGGAGAATAGCTGAGCAAGTTGATATTAAAGGTCTATTTCGTAGCTTAGTTTTAGATAAAATAAGATCTGAAAACCATCTTTCAGCTGCGGCAGAAGAATGTGGTAATGACGGAATTACTTTTACTATCTTAATTAAATTAGGAAATAATGGTGCATTTGCTCTGGCAAGACTCGCTCTCTGGAAACACTGGCTCGTACATTAATGTCAGATGACTTAGGTGTAGTGTGTACTTTTGTCTTTGTTTAAATATGTAAAGACGAAAAGGAGAAGCAGATATGTATCCAAAAAATCACTGGGGTGCCATAGTGCGTTTCAATTATAAGGTATGCCGCTTTTGGCAAGATTGATTGTGCACCTAGGAACAACACTGAGTGAGTGAAATATAAATAGTTCGTTGAATTAGCGTCCGCACAGAGATAATTAGAATCGCTGAAGACGTGGATAAATTTGAAATGCTAGTTTGTCGATGTCTTTACGGTGCAATAAACTGTTTTCAATTGCTGTGTCTGTGATAGGGCGGCCCGAGTTCGATTCCGGTCGTTTTTTTTTCAAAGTTTTTTAACGTTTGGAAAAAGTTTTTTTTCTTCATTTTGGGCATGCGTTGGGTTAGTTTTCGTTGGTTGTGCCCCCGTAGCGAGCGGAGGGTCATGCGTAATCGGTGTCATACAGTATGTCGGCACAGACTAACGGGCATTGAAAAATCCTTTACAGGCGAAGCCGACTATATCAAAATCTGCCTCTCCTATTGGTCGATCCACCTCGTATTACAATATGTCATCGTGATACAATCGATTTATCGCAAGAGCTCTCGTAGCTGAGAGGTTTAGGTAGTTGGGTCTCACCTGGACGGCACGGGTTCGAACCCCGTTGCATTTTTTTAAAGATTATGTTTCTAAACAGGTTTTTTCTTGATTTTGGGTATGTCTTGGGTTAGCACCTGGTTAGTTGCTCTCTTTTGAGCCCCCGTAGCGAGCGAAGCGAGCGGAGGGCCATGCGGATCGACCAATAGGAGAGGTCGATTTTGATATAGTCGGCTACGCCTGTAAAGGATTTTAAAATGCGACTCACGGTACAGGCTACCAGGTTGTCCTCTGCGTACCGTCTGGTGCAGAGGAACTTATCGTTACCCGTACCACCTCAGAGGGCTTCAGAGTTGCGCGCGAATCACGTTGTTGACCAAAATGTCTAATATTACTCTTCACGCATGGCCCGCCGCTCGCTTCGCTCGCTACGGGGGCGCATCCTACTGCAACTAATCAAAACTAACCCGAGGCATGCCCAAAATGAAAAGAAATAACTTTTTACACATATTATCAAAAATAAATATGTCTTGCCACTGGAATCGAACCCGAGCCGTCGTATCGCAGACTCAGCATTTAACCACTGAGCTACGAGACCAGTTGACAGCAATTCATCATTGTTTGTCAACAATATAATGCGCGCCCAACTCTGAAGCCCCTTGATGTGGTACGGGAAACTTCTATTTGCAGAGGAGCGGCTAAATCTAGCGCAAATGTTGTCAATCCTATCGCATGCGCAGTACGATGTATCAGAATTACCCATGTCTTACACTTAACCTTAAACAACGCTAGTCATAAAATATAAACCAGGAGAGGGGAACGTTGCCAGTTCTCAGTTCCCATTACTTTTATTTAAAAGAGTATTATTAACCTCACGCATGGCAATATTTCTTAAGAAACAACGACTGATGAGGACACTTCCGGTCCTGCCGTCGTAGAATGAGCATGTTGGAAACGGATTACAGAATTCGGCACGGGTAGTGGAAGCCATTTTGCTTAAAAAACGTGTTTCAATCCTGCGGAGGGAGTCTGGAAAGTCGTGCCGGCTGGACAGTGTAAGGGGTGGGTCGCGTATTGGAGGGTGATTCCTTCCGGTAGCGTGGCCTGTGGGCGGTCGGGGGTTTATCCTGCGGGGATTTGGAGTCTCTGACAGAAAGTGGTTATACCTACAGTGTGCGAAGTCTCCTTTCATAGGTACTCAGTCGTGCAATTCATTTGCTTATATTTACGTACAATTCGGGACTCACCAGGGGCACAGGCCCGTCTTACTGGAGGTTTCCACCGAATAAGGCCCTTCAAACAGGAATAACGTGTAACGGATGTAGAAGGGTAGCTCTACCTCTCTCTAAGCGCCGGACGAAAGGCGGTGCTGGCGTATTGCCTAGAAGCAAAGCCATTGGTTCCCCGAAAGAGGGACTGAACACACAGGAACAGGAACGACTGATGATATTAAAACTCTGAGAAGATCTTAATACATGCATGTGGAAGCAAAGTTAGCAACCTCAACCTTACAATGGTTTAAAATTGTATTGGTTAATGCTGTTTTCTATTAAAACGTATATAAACTGCTGGACACTCGAACTTACACAAACAGATAAATTTCAAAGTTCAATATCTTCACCAAGAAAAAAGGTTTTTGAACGCTGTTCGCGAATTTCAAAAGGTAGATTATTCCTGATTAAGCTGCATGACGTAAATTTCACATAGGACCTTAGGGTTGTGATGTACGGGGATGATCAATAAAGTCCTGCAAAAAGATCAAAAAGGTTGTGTCTGTGACATTTCTGCAAAAAATTTTTTTGGTCGTTACAATATGGTTCGTTAGTAAGGTTACATCAATATCTCTAGACATTTTTGTCAGTTTTTGGAGTTAGGCCCTTTAGGCTTGAATACACTATTAAACATCAAATTAGGGTAACAAGATTTTGTAAATCCTATAACTTGACATTGGACTGACGGATCTTGATGATTTTTGCAGATTTGGAATCCTTATTTCATGTAGATTTTCTATGGTTCCAGCATTTTATTTGAGGGCTGAAATTATACCGGGCCAATCATAAACAAAAACGTAGGGTATTTTAAACAATTTCGTGTACCCTTCGTTTTTCTCTATTATTGACTCGGTATAATGTGGAAATTTCAACACTCACATAAAATGCTGGAACCATAGAAAATCTACATGAAATAAGGATTCCAAATCTACAGAAATCATCAAGATCTGTCAATCCAATGTCAAGTTATAGGATTTTAAAAATCTTGTTACCCTAATTTGATATTTAATAGTGTATTTACGGCTAAAGGGCGTAAATCCAAAAACTGAAAAAAAACGTCTAGAGATATTGATGTTACCTAAATAACGAACCATATTGCAAGACCAAAAATTTTTTTGCATGACTTTATTGATACTCATAATCCTATAGCCCTAAGAAAAATTTAGGTCATGCAGCTTAATCAGGAATAACCTAGCTTTTAAAATCCGCAAGCCGAGCTCAAAAAACTTTTTTCTTTGTGAAGATATTGAACCTTGAAATTTGCCTAAAAATCGGTTTGTGTAAGTTCGAGTGTCCAGCAATTTAGTTTTCGTTCAGTAAAATTAAGGATGTGCAAAGGAGAGGAAAATGATGTCTCATCTCAATAAATATTTCTATTACTGAAACGTTAGGGCTCTCTTGTTTCAAACTTCATTGCCGGGAGTGGGGAGTAGGTCGTGAATGGTCGAATTAACAATCATCCACAGCCATAAATTAAGAAAAAAAACTGCAACACTGTCGGAAATCTGGAAAGCCTTGAAGATGATGTGCTTTTCCTACTTAATTTCCAATTTCAATGCAGAATAAACCTTTCTAATGGGCACCAAACGAATAATGATTCTCCTCGAATGTAGGTATTCCTAATTAAAACAATTGAGTTGGATACGAAAGGCGAAAATAAAACCGTTGTCTTGACATAAATTTAAACGCCTGCCTTATCTCTTGCTGGCCAGTGTTAATCAGCAGAGATGCAGAAACGAAGAAGCCAATAACATGGGATAGTACCAATTAAAAGCTGCGCTTTTACTTTTTTTGTCTCATTAAAAGGTCTCGTGTGGTCTTGTGAGGATTTTTTTAAATATATTTTGCTTACTATAGCCCGATATAATATGGAGTTTAACGAGGTACTTTTTTATATCAGCAATAGCAGTCGACCCTTTTATAAGTATATAGGGCCCAAGTTTCCTAAACTAAATTATAGGATGTTTTTAAACAACCATAACGCTAATATTTACTTTTTCAGTCCTAATAATTATTATTAAATAATACAACCTTGCTTAGTTATTATAGAATATTTTTTGGTTGTAAAATGTGTGCTTATGTTATTTTTTCGATTCCTTTAAGCAAATAAATATTACATACTTAATAGGTATCTGTTTTCTGTCTTTAACTTTTTTATTCACATTTACGGTCAAGTCATACTGCCAAGTCCTCCTATTTCTAAGGGTATTGATGACAATAATTCATTTCGAGGGATTTTTCAAACCCACCCACTAATCTAATAAAATAACTCGTTTGTTCACTACTCCTTAATTTCGATTTTATATATTGGCGGAAATTATATAGCTAATCATATTCAATTTTAAAGGGATTTGATATCAGCGCGTGACGAGGCTCTGTGTACGCATGTTATCTGTTACCTATCAACCGCCATTTGTAATACGTCATACGTTATCTGTCATACGTCATCTTCCATTTTATAGGCAATGGCTGCCGATTATGCGTACCTACTCGAAGTATATATCTGAATTGTCTTCCTTTCTCCCGTATCTGCTCCGTGTTTGCTGTCGGGAAAGTTCCGATTGGCGAATAGTGGGAGTAGGGATGGGCGGTTATCGGAAAATAACCGGTTATAGGTTAACCGGTTAATTTGAGACTTAGGTTTAACCTTTAACGGTTAACCGCTCGTAAATAACCGGTTATAGCAATAACCTAATAACCGATTAATTTTTTTTTCGAAATTAATTATGTATTTATGTAGTCAAATTCGAGAGTCTTTGAAGTATTGACATTGACGTGAAAATTAGTAATTAATTGTATGCATCTGTTACTACATAAATTACATATACAAGTCCCATTTTCACTCTTAGAGAAAAACTTCCATACCTCGCTTTTATTGTTTTTTGATGACATGATGCAACTCTGAACTCTCACAATTCACAAATTACTAACAACATGAAGTACACAAACATATAGAAAGTAAGTCTTTATTTCTTCCATGCCATAGAAAACTGTAGAAAAACTAGAAACTAATCTAATTGTAATCATACAACATACAACTAGATTACTTTGAGGTTATGATATGCTTGCTTCGCGCTTTTCGGCCTTTCGGGGAGTGCGTAAAGTTTCGTCGGACGGATTTTTAATCCATGCCAGTAGAGAAAGTTTATCAGTCCTGGAACATCCCATTTTGGGATCAATCCCATTTTGATCCCATCTCACTGCGCATGACCCAATACTCGAACCGACGACGATGTCACCGAGCCTTTCACTTTCACATAACGGATGAATCCCAAGCCAGGGGCGTAACATAATTTTTTCATTCACTTCGACTATATATATTTTTTTAAATTTTTTAACCCATATAAAAGTAATGTAACCTATCGATTCCAATGGCGTACCTGTTTTACAGGTTGCGTCATACGTCATTTTTTTTATTACGTCATCTGTCATACTTGCCATTATCATCCGCGTAAGCAGCTCTATTTTATAGGTTATTTTTTCTGTCATCTGTCATTTGGTACTACGTCATCTGTCATTATCCATTTTTTATTACGTTACCAAAAGTAAATGGGAATTAATAGCAAATATTCGATTTTACTCAATTTTTCGCTGAATACCTACGTCTCTGTCAACTAGACAAGCTGAGGATTAAAAACCCAGTGCCCTAATGAGTAATTCACTACCCATTAAGGTATTTAAATGCAGATTATTTTCAAACTAATACGATTTCTATTATTCCGGTATAGGCTTAAAATTTACGGAATGTGGATGTACGTCATGTTAACGGATTTCTGCAACGCGTTCGTTCCTTACCTAAGAAAACGGAAATAAAAAACCAATTTTTTTCTATTGTCTGTTTATTATTATTATCAATCACATATCATTTAAAAGACAGAATCTAAAATTATATAATAGTTTAGCATTGTTTAAAGCGCAATGCCAAATATTCCGTCCTCTGTGAAAATAGCATTCTGGTGTTTTTTTAAATTTACTCAACTTAGGTTCATTCTTCATAGGAAAGTTAAATATTTGTCTCGCATCGATAAATTTCTTTATAACATTCATCTTTAAATCGCCTTTAATCAATATTTTTGGGTTGCCATATATTTTTAATATATCCATCAAAACTTTTTGTAAATCATTCAAGTCGATGAATCCAGACTCCCAAAGTAGCCCATGGTGATTATTTTCTAAATATGTAACTACTTTCAGATCTTCTTCACTCAATAGATGCTTGCAATACGGAGGTTTAAATAATACAGTACAACTTCGTTCTCCATCATAAATTATTTTTTTGTTTAGATGGATAGGAAAAAGAAACTAAAGCAAGAAATTTAACAAATAATTTTATTATATTAGGTTCAGTATATATTTTAGGGAATGTACCCGCAAAGCATGACGAAATAAAATCGTATCAGCATTTTTATTTAGGTGGGTAGGAAAAAGAAACTAAATCAAGA